>PVKU01008704.1:0-70529 GCA_004027475.1 Anoura caudifer | reverse complement strand
TATTTCCTTTGCCAGATTGGGGAAGTTCTCCTTTATTATTTGTTCAAATAAGTTTTCCACTGGTTGCTCTTCTTCTTCCCCTTCTGGTACCCCTATAATTCGGATGTTGGGACGTTTAAAGATGTCCTGGAGGTTCCTAAGCCTCTCCTCATTTTTTTGAATTCTTGTTTCTTCCTCATTTTTTGTTTGGTTGTTTCTTCCTTCTGGTCCACTCCATTGATTTGAGTCCCAGTTTTCCTCCATCTCTGTTGGTTCCCCATGAATCTTTCTTCATTTCACTTATTGTAGCCTTCATTTTTTCATCTAATTTGTGAGCAAAATCAACCAATTTTGTAAGCATCCTGATTACCAGGGTTTTGAATTGTGCATCTGATAGGTTCCCAATCTCTTCATCGCTTAGATAAATTGGCTCTGGGGCTTTGATTTGTTCTCCGGTTTGAGCCATTTTCATTTCTGGGTTTTTTTGTTTGTTTGTTTGTTTGTTTTGTCTAGTCGCGACTGTTACATAGTGAGGGGTGGAGCCTCAGGTGTTCCCCAGGGCGGGACAGCCCCGTCGCTGGGTAGTGACGCTGTAAGTGGGGTCGGGGTCTGAGAGGAGATAATGGGGGTTGCTTTACTCACTCTCAGATTCCAGTTCCTTTCACCACTTCCCCTTTGCCTGGATTATCTGCGCATGAATGTGGGACCACCTGGTCAGCCAGCTGCCTTGTGCGGCCTCACTGGTTCTGCACAGTTGCCGCCCCGTACCCGGGGTCTGCTAGTCGCCGCCTGGGCACCTGGGGGCTGCCAGCCGCTGCTGCCTGTGTACCCGGCCGAACCTCCGCTTTTTCCTGCCGCGACTCCGCCCCTCTTACCGGTCTCGATGAATCGTTGTTGGACTTCCAAACAATTCGGTTTTCTGAGTTCTGGTTGTTTTCTTGTTTCTAAATCTTTGTTGTCCTTAATTTTAGTTGTGAGAAGAGGCACAGTGCTTCTGCCTACGCCTCCATCTTGGCCAGAAGTCCTAGGGAAAATATATTTTTGATTCACATCACAAAAAAAAAAGACTAATGGCTCTAATATACAAATAGAGCATAAGAAGCTAACAACAAGAAAGATAAATATACAAAAATTATGACCCAACAACTCACAGAAGAAACAAAACATGGATAAACACATCAATATATGCTCTGTCTTGCTCATTTTATAACAATTGATAATTAAAACTACAGAAAGATGGTAACTTACCTACTAGTTTAAAAAATGCAAAAATATAACAACATACTCCACTTGTGAAGCTAATGAGAAACAATTATAATCACACGTTATTGCTGGAAATGCAAAATAATACAACTCCTATGGAGGTGAATTTGATATGAACTAAAAAAAAATTATATGTGTATGTAACTTATAGCTCAGCAATTTCACTTCCATACCAAAAATACTCTATCAAATACCTGAAATTACTTATTCATATGATTATTCTTTATGATACATATTTATGATAGAAAAAGAACAGATATAATCTACATTTCTATTATTAAGGGGCTTATTTAATAACTGGAATACTATGCAGTCATAAAATAAAAGTGGAAGATCATTTTTAAACTCATATGGGCTGATTTTCCAGATTGATTATTAGTTCTGAATTATATATATAGTATTCTACATTTTCTGTAAGAAATGAAGTAAATAAAAATATGAATAAATATATATGATTATATTTCCAACCCTGCTTCCCTGAAAACAATTATCAGTGTAAACTAAAAACTAATTAAAATGGTTACTTTTAGTGAAAAGAGAACATTTTATATGGGGGAGTAAAGAAAGTAATACTTTTCTGAATTTGTCTTATTACATAGTTTTGACTTTGGATTCAAATAATTGCTTTATATGTTCAAGTATACAATAAAATAACAAAGGGAAAAAGCAACATCTATTTTTTTAAATTAAAAATAAATTAACTGCATAAGTTGGTGACATAATCATATAGAAAATAATTATTTAATTAAATTTAGAGTCTGATAATATAACTGTACATCCTTAGTATAATATATTCTCTAGAAAAAATAGAGCTATAAAGAAATATAATTTTAAAATTTAATGTACTTTATATTTTTTACATTTTTTAATTGTTGTTCAAGTACAGTTGTCTCCATTTTCCAGCTATTACTTTCCCCAGCCCCACCCACCCCCACCATCCACCCTCAATCTCTCCCACTTTTGGCTTTTTCCACGGGTCCTTTATACATATGTTCCTTGACTATCCTTTTCCTTCTTTTCCCCATTATCCTCCTCCCTCTTCCCCTCTGGTTACTGTCAGTATATCCTTTGTTTCAAGGCCTCTGATTATATTTTGCTTGCTTTTTTGTTTTCTTGATCAGATTCCACTTATAGGTGAGATCATATGTTTTTTGTCATTCATAGCCTGGTTTATTTCACTTAGCATAATGCTCTCTAGAGCCAAGAAATCTTAAAATTAATTCTTTAACAAAGTGGTTATTATAGTATCAATATTATTTTTAATCATGCTAGTAATGCAAATAAGTAACTATGGGAATATTTTGGGGAGCCAAGGTTTTCAATCAAAAGAGATTAAAGTACAATATAAAATCATTTAAAATTTAAAATATAATGTTAAATTTGAAACGGAATAATTTTTTAAAAGATTTTATTTATTTTTAGAGAGAGGGGAAAGGAGGGAGAGAGGGAGAGAAATATCAACATGTGGTTGCCCTTCCAACATCACCAACTGAGAAACTGGCCCACAATCCAGGAATGTACCTAGACTGAGAATCAAACCAGCAAACCTTTGGTTCATAGGCAGGCACTCAATCCACTGAGCCACACCAGACAGGGAACAAATGTCCCATTTTTTTCTCCCTCTTATTCCCCTCAACCCTGCACCCCTCCCTCCAGCATTTTCCCCACCTTAGTTCATGCCCACAGGTTGTACATATACACGCTTTGGCTTCTCCATTTCCTATACTATTCATAACCTCCCCCTGTCTATTTTGTGCCTACTAGTTATGCTTCTTATTCCCTGTACCTTTTCCACCATTCACCCCTCCCCCTCCCCACTGATAACCCTCCATATGATCTCAATATCTGTGATTCTGTCCCTGTTGTAGGTGTTTGCTTAGTTTGTTTCTGTTCTTATTTTTAGGTTCAATTGTTGATAGTTGTGAACTTGTCATTTTACTGTTCATACTTTTTGATCTTCTTTTTCTTAGATAAGTACCTTTAACATTCCATATAATAAGGGCTTGGTGATGATGAACTCTTTTAACTTGACCTTATTTGGGAAGCACTTTATCTGCCCTTCCATTCTAAATGATTGCTTTGCTGGATACATTAATCTTGGATGCAGGTTAATTGCTTTTCATGACTTCAAATACTTCTTTCCAGTCTCTTCTTGCCTGTAAGGTTTCTTTTGAAAAATCAGCTGATAGTCTTATGGGACTTACTTTGAAGGTAACTCTCTTCTTATCTCTTGATGCTTTTAGAATTCTTTCCTTATCTTTAATCTTGAGTTATTTAATTATGATTGTCTCCATGTATTCCTCTTTGGGCCCAACTTGTTTGGGACTCTTTCAGCTTCCTGGATTGCATGCTTAGTTCCTTCACCAGACTGGGGAAGTTTTCCTTCATTATTTTTTCAAATAAATATTCAGTTTCTTGTTTTTCCCCTTCTCTTTCTGACACCCCTATGATTTGGATGTTGGAACATTTAAAGTTTTCCCAGCGGTGCCTAAACCTGTCCTCATTCTTTGAATTCTTGTCTCTTCATTCTGTTCTTTTTATTATTATTATTTATTTTTTAATTTTATTTTAATTGTTTGTGTACAGTTTTCTGTATTTTACTCCCATCCCAGCCCACTCTCCAGCCCTCCCCACCTCCCTCCCATTTCCACCCCCCCAGGTTTTGTCCATGTGTCCTTCATACTTGTTCTTGTAAACCCTTCCCCTTTTCCATTTCCCCCTGAAATTCCCTCCCATTTACCCTCTGGTCACTGTCAGCCTGTTCTCTATTTCAGTGTTTTTGGTTATATTATGCTTGTTTGTTTGTTTGGTTGATTAGGTTCCTGTTAAAGATGAGGTCATATGGTATTTGTCTTTCAACTCCTGGCTTAATTTGCTTAGCATAATGCTTTCTAGTTCCATCCATGCTGTTGCAAAGGGTAGGTGCTCCTTCTTTCTTTCTGCTGCATAGAATTCCATTGTGTAAATGTACCATAGTTTTTGATCCATTCATTTACTGATGGGCACCTAGGTTGCTTCCAACACTTGGCTATTGTACATTGTGCTGTTATGAACATAGGGGTGCATAGGTTCTTTTGGATTGGTGTTTCAGGGTTCTTAGGATATAATCCTAGCAGTGGAATTGTTGGGTCAAAAGGCAGATCCATTTTTAGTTTTCTAAGAAAATTCCATACTGTTTTCCAAAGTGGGTGTACCAGTCTGCAATCCCACCAACAGTGCACTAGGGTCCCCTTTTCTCCACAATCTCTCCAACACTTGTTGTTTGTTGCTTTGTTTATAATGGCCATTCTGAGTGGTGTGAAGTGGTATCTCATTGTGGTTTTAATTTGCATCTCTCTGATAACTAGGGATACTGAGCAACTTTTCATGTGTCTCTGGATCCTCTGTATGCCCTCCTTGGAAAAGTGTCTGGCACATGGGCTAGTGGAGCAGAACAGAGAGCCCAGAAACAAACCCAAGTCTCTACAGTCAATTAATATTCAACAAAGGGGACAGCAACATAAAATAGTAAAAATAGCCCCTCCAACAAATGGTGTTGGGAGAACTGGACAGCTATGTGCAACAAAAATGAAACTTGAGCACCAAATTATACCATACACAAAAATAAATTTAAGGTGGATAAAAGATTTAAATATGAGCCATGACACCATTAAAGTCCTAGAGGATAACATAGGCCAGAAAATCTCAGATGTTTCATGCAGCAATATTTTTACTGATATGTCCCCTAAAGCAATGGACATAAAGGAAAGAATAAACAAATGGGATCTCATCAAAATAAAAAGCTTCTGCATGCCTAAAGAAAACATTTTAAAATAAAAAGAGAACCAACTGTATGGGAAAACATATTTGCCAATGATACCTCAGACAAGGGTTTGACAAAGTATATAAAGAACTTACATGACTTCACTCTAAGGAGATGAGCAACCCAATTAAAAAATGGGCAAAGGACTTGAACACACACTCTTCATTCTGTTCTGATTGAATGTTTATTTATTCCTTCTATTCCAAATCTTTGATTTGAGTCTCAGTTTTCTTCCCTTCACTCTAAGTTTCCTATGTATTTTTCTTTATTTCACTTTGCACAGCCTTCACTCCTTCCTTTATTTTGCAAATACACTCAGTCCTTTCTGTTAGCATACTGATAACTATTGTTTTGAACTCTGCTTCTGGTAGGTTGGCTGTCTCCTTGTCACTTAGTTCTTTTCCTGGAATTTTGATGTATTCTTTCATTTGAGCCATATTTCTTTGTCTTGGTACATCTATTACATTGTAAGGGGCAGAGCCTTTGGTGTTTGCCAAGGCAAGGCAACCTACTTCACTGCAGTTGTGGTGTACTTGGGGGAGAGGTTAGAGAGGGAGCAATGCTGCTTGCTTGGGTCTCAGCCAGCTTTCAGTTACTTCCCCCGTTTCCCATAAAACAGATTGTGCCCTTTCAGGTGCTGATTCCAAGGTAGGTGGGCTTGTGTACATTCCACAGCCCTGTGGGTCTCTCTAACTAACTCTCCTGTGAGGCTGGGAGTTTCTCTTGCTGCTGCAAACACTACAGGTTTTTACCGCCAGAGGTTTTGAGGCTTTAGTTTTCCACACTGGAATCCTGCACTTTTCAGTCTGTCTTGTTCCCCAGTTGTTCCTCCTGGCTTAACTGCACAAGAATGTGGGATGTCTCATTTTGCCAGTGTCCACCTCACCCACCCTTTCCATAAGCCATCTCGTTACTGGTCCTCACCACCCTAGCCTCCTGTCTCTACCCCTCCTACCAGTCTGGAGGAATGTTTCATTTACTCCTTGGTTGTTGAACTTCCATACATTTCAATTTTCTGGCAGTTCTGGTTGTTTTTGTTTTTAAATTCATTGTTATCCTTCTTTGGTTGTGCAAGAAAACAAAGAATATCTATCTTGGCTGGAAGCCTGAACTAAAATTATTAACATTAAGTCATTATTTCTTTTCTTTTAAATTATGTACCTTTTAGCTGCATCTTCTAAAAAGGTGTAGAAGTAATGACAATTTATTAATGAACATAATATATCCAGATTGTGATCTTTAAATATCATTTTTCACTAAAAGAAATGAGAGCTCCTTGCTGTCCACTTCCAAGTTTGTGTCAAAACAGATATAAACATTTTCTTCATCCAAGAAGGAAACTATCACAGAATAAAAGATAGTGACAAAAAGAGACCAGATTAAACATAAAGGGATGATTTTAGCATCAAACTGGATAATAAATAATGAATACAATTGGTAAAACATATTGAATTAATTAAATATTGCAAATATCTAGTGATATTGAAAAATAAGTAAAACAAAGAAAAAATAGCATGGTTGGACAAAAATGAAAGAAACAAGGGAATAAGCTCTTTATTAAAACTGACAAATAGTTGAATAAATAAGCATTTACCTTGCATTTCCTCTATGAACAAGTTTTAAAATAACCAACTGGAAAATAACCAGTTTGCAATCCCTAATAAAACAATTGATTCTTGATTGAGTATAAGTAGATGAAACCCATTCATTAGATGAAAGTTTGAGTGGGAAATTGACAGTGGAAGTAGTGGGCTTTTGACAACTAAATTCACTGATCAAATGTAGCACCAATGATAGTAAGACAATGAATACTATGCATTATGAGGTGATATGCTATATCAAGCACATAGCTTCTCTTATAAGATTTTTATCAGTAATATTGAAGCTCAATCTAATCAAGCCTCTACTTATCCAAAATATAAATGCTATAAAGAAACAAGTTAAGTGACACAGCAAGAGGCAAACTGCTAAATCAATGATACAGGCCATTTTATGGGAACATGGACCTGATTTCTGCAGTCAGAAAATAGGCAGGAAATATGTGAAAGAACAATGGGGGGGAAGAGTCAATTACATTAAAAGAAATTTTGAAAGAAATAATGGCCTATGTCAATGTGTAGAAAATGCTTAGATCCTGTTTCAGATAAATGAATTGTAAAAGGAAAATTTGAGACCACCAAGGACATTTGGATATGGACTGTGGATTGGTTGACAGCAAGAATTATTGTTAGTCTTGGAAGACATGATAATGATATTGTGTTTATTTAAGAAAATATTCATAATTTTTAGAGGTGCATACTGAAGTATGCAGAAGTAAAAATGACATTTTATCTGAAATTCATGCTAAATTACTTGAGGGAAGACAAAAACAAAAAATATTAATTAGATAAAGTCAGTAAGAAAAATTTTGTTAACTTTATTTAATCAAGGTGAAAGGAATATATAGGAATTTGTTATGTTATTATACCTACTTTTATGTATGTTTGAAACTTTTCATTATAGACACCTTTTAAATATTCAATACCCTACAGAGAAGTAAGTAAAAGCAATGTTTTTCAGGGCTCTGATTATAATATTAAATCAGATGAGGTCCAAAGCAATCACAAAGGTCAAGCTTCCCTACAATTTAAACACCACATACAAGCCAGGTGGTAGTTTAAGTGAAATTATATGAATCCATTTTATGAAAAACCATAATTTGTAGAATAATCTTTTTTATATAAAATTATTTCTATTCACCCACCTATCTATTTGGCTATCCATCTCTATACACTAAAGTTTCGATGATTTTATGGTGTTAACTTAGTGATAATTATAAAAACTTTTTGTGGGATTTGAGGTGATTTTTTTATCTTTCTTTTCATATTATGTGTGATAGCCATCAGGGTGGAGTCATTATTCTTTTTAAAATTGCTAATCATGAGCCTCTAAGATGACTATTGTAATCTTCTAATAGGTCACAAACCACAATTGGAAAACACTGTTTTAGAGGACTCAAAAAATATTTAATTCATGAAATGCTGAAGTGAAAAATCTAGTTGGGAAGGTGAATATTTAATTTGGAATGCCCATTATAAGACATGTGTTGTAAGGTAAATGAATATTCCAGATTAGTGTCATAAGACATCAAAGAAGGGTGAAAAAGTCACTGTAAACAAGTGATCAGTGATAGTGCAATGGTGCAGAAGAGTCAAGGAATATGGGTAACATATACATGTGCAGAAAGAGATGGAGAGTAGTATTTCTGGTAGAGTTGTGAAGGGGAACTGCAGGAGCATAGAAAGGGAGAAATGTAAATGATGTGTGTTTGGGTAAAGATGTAAACCTGTTTGTTCTGGAGTCACACAAAAGATAGCAAAGGAATAATGTTTTATTATCACATAATGTTTTGACATGTTCCTAGATTTGTCCGTCCTTCAATATGTTTAAATTAGGATTTTGTTCATTCCCCAAGCCACAACAGCAACAGCAATAACCTTGTACTATCTTCTCTGGAAAATATTTATTATCAAAAGAAAAGATCATCTTTACAGATATGAAGGACCTTGATACTTTCTCATCATTGGCTTTCTGGGAAGTTCAGAAACATTGTTCTTCTGCAGGCTATATGTTTCTTAACAAAAGGTTTAAAGGTGGAAACACTGCTCAAAAACTGACTTGCTTCATGATAGTACCTTTCTGATAACATTTATCTTGAGGAGGATGGCTCTGTGTTCCCAGTGGAAACATTAAAACCCTCAAGATTTATTTGTAATGATAATGGAATAGCTATGATTTTTATGCTTAGAAATGCATCATACATAGTGCAAAAATACTTTTTCTTTGAGCCCTCACTTCACCCTCACTGACCGCCCGAAAGGAGCTAACATTATTCTAATGTAAATAAGGCAAATTTAACACTTGTGTGTTTCAAGTAAGTATTAACAAAAATTAATCTGATCTTTTAAAACTATTATTGAATTAAACACTACCCCCTATACCAACTTAAATCACAGAAAGGATTTCATGGGACACTAGAGTACTTTCCGGTCAATGTCCTCTACTTGCTCTATGAATGATAAGAGATAAGTATTGAAAACTCAAACTAAAATTGTAGTATGTATATTTCTTTTGTTAGTTCTATCAGTTTTTGCTTAGGTATTTTTTTCATGCTTTGTTGTTAATTGCATACACACTTGGAATTGCCATGATGTTTTTAATAATCAATTCCCTTATCTTTATATAATATCCATCTTTATCATGAGTAATATGTTTCATTATGACATCTTTTTTTAAATATTTTATTTATTTATATTTTTATAAAGGGAAGGAGAATGAGAGGGAGAGAAACATCAGCATGTGGTTGAGTCTCGCGCGCTGCCTACTGGGTACCTGGCCTGAAACCCAGCCATGTGCCCTAACTGGGAATAGAAACAGTGACATTCACCTTCTCAGGCTGGCACTCAACTACTGAGCCACAGCAGTCTGGGTGTTTTGGGGTTTTTAGTTATTTAAAATGTGAAGTTCTTTAATAATGTTGTAATTATTATTACAGTCTTTTAAAACGCAGAGGCTCTTGGAGTGGCTGAATAAATTCAATCATTACAACAAATCAGCTTTATTTTAATTAGTGTTATCCTGGTATATCTTCTATCCTTTTATTTTTAACTTATTGATAACTTTTTCATTTTTTATTTTAATTGTTGTTCTTGTAGAGTTATCTGTCTTTTACTCACATCCCAGCCCACTGCCCCAACACTCCCCACCTCCCACCCATATCCACCCCCCCTACTTTTTCTCCATGTGTCTTCCATACTTGTTGCTCCAAACCCTTCCCCTTTTCCCCTGAAATTCCCCCCCCCTCACCCCTCTGGTGACTGTCAGCCTGTTCTCAATTTCAGTGTCTTTGGTTATATTTTGCTTGTTTGTTTGGTTGATTAGGTTCCTGTTAAAGGTGAGATCATATGGTACTTGTCTTTCACTGCCTGTCTGATTTCACTTAGCATAATGCTCTCCAGTTCCATCTATGCTGTAGCAAAGGGTAGGAGCTCCTCTTTCTTTCTACTGCATAGAATTCCATTGTGTAAATGTACCATAGGTTTTTGATCCATTCATTTACTAATGGGAACCTAGGTTGCTTCCAACACTTGGCTATTGTATATTGTGCTGCTATGAACATTGTGGTGCATAGGTTTTTTGGATTGGTGTTTCAGGGTTCCTAGGATATAATCCTAGCAGTGGAATTGCTGGGTCAAAAGGTAGATCCATTTTTAGTTTTCTGAGAAAAGTCCATACTGCTTTTCATAGTGGTTGTACCAGTCTGCAATTCCACCAACAGTGCACTAGGGTCCCCTTTTCTCCACAACCTCTCCAACACTTGTTGTTTGTTGCTTTGTTTATGATGGCCATTCTGACTGGTGTGAAGTGGTATCTCATTGTGATTTTAATTTGCATCTCTCTGATAGCTAGTGTATTGAGCATCTTTTCGTGTGTCTCTGGATCCTCTGTATGTCCTCCTTGGAGAAGTGCCCCTTCAAGTCCTTTGACAATTTTTTAACTGGGTTGCTTGTCTTCTTAGAGTGGAGCTGTGTAAGTTCTTTATATATTTTGGAGATTAAACCCTTGTCTGAGGTATCATTAGCAAATATGTTTTCCCATATAGTTGGTTCTCTTTTTATTTTAAAACTGTTTTCTTTAGCTGTGCAAAAGGTTTTTATTTTGATGAGATCCCATTTGTTTATTCTTTCCTTTATGTCCATTGCTTTAGGGGACATATCAATAAAAATGTTGCTGCGTGAAATATCTGAGATTTTCCTGCCTATGTTCTCCTCTAGGACTTTAATGGTGTCACGGCTTATATTTAAAGCTTTTATCCACCTTGAATTTATTTTTGTGTATGGTGTAAGTTGGTTTTCCAGTTTCATTTTTTTGCACATAGCTGTCCAGTTCTCCCAACACCACTTGTTGAAGAGGCTACTTTTACTCCATTTTATGGTGCTGTCCCATTGTCAAATATTAATAGACCTTAGAGACTTCAGTTTATTTCAGGGCTCTCTGTTCTATTCCACTAGTCCATGTGCCTGTTTTTATGCCAGTACCTGGCTGTTTTGATTACAGTGGCCTTGTAATACAGTTTGTTGTCAGGTATTGTGATCCCTCCTACTTTGCTCTTCTTTCTCAAAATTGCTGCAGCTATTTGAGGTGGTTTATGGTTCCACATAAATTTTTGAAGTGTTTGTTCTATGTCTGTGAAACATGCCATTGGTACTTTAATAGGTATTGCATTGAATCTGTAAATTGCTTTGGGTAGTATGGACGTTTTGATGATGTTAATTCTTCCGATCCATGTACATGGTATATGTTTCCATTTGTTTGTGTCTTCCTTGATTTCTTTCTTCAGTGTTGTATAGTTGTCTGCATACAGGTCTTTTACCTCCTTGGTTAGGTTTATTCATAGGTATTTTATTTTTCTTTTTGCTATATCAAGTGGAATTTTTTTCTTGATTTCTGCTTCTGCTGTTTCATTGTTAGTATACAAAAATGCCTTTGATTTCTGGATATTGACTTTGTATCCGGCTGTTTGGCCAAATTCATTTATTAGGTCAAGCAGTTTTTTGGCCAACTCTATAGGACTTTTTATGTACACTATCATGTCGTCTGCGAATAATGATAGTTTTGTTTCCTCCTTTCCAATTTGGATGCCTTTTATTTCTTTTTCTTGTCTAATCATTTTGGCTAAGACTTCCAATACTATATTGAATAGAAGTGGTGAATGTGGACAACCTTGTCTGGTTCCTGATCTTAGTGGAAAGGATTTTAGATTTTGCTCATTGAGTGTGATGTTTACTGTAGGTCTCTCATATATGGCCTTTACTATGTTGAGGAATGCTCCCTCAATTCCCACTTTGCAGAGTGTTTTTATCATAAATGAGTGCTGTACTTTATCAAATACTTTTTCAGCATCTATTTATATGATCATGTGATTTTTGTCTTTGCTTTTGTTTATGTGATGTATTACATTTACTGACTTGCGAATGTTGAACCATCCTTGCATCCCTGGGGTGAATCCCACATGGTCATGATGTATGATCTTTTTAATGTATTGTTGGATGCAGTTTGCCAATATTTTGTTGAGGATTTTAGCGTCTATGTGCATCAGCGATATGGGCCTGAAGTTTTCTTTCTTAGTTGTGTCTTTATCTGGTTTTGGGATTAGGATGATCCTGGATTCATAAAAAGAGTTTGGGAGTCTTCCATCATTGTTGATTTCTTTGAAAACTCTGTGAAGGACAGGGGTTAGCTCTTCCTTAAATGCTTTGTAAATTTCTCCTGTGAAACCATCTGGTCCAGGACATTTGTGTGTCAGAAGGGTTTTGATTACTGCTTCAATTTCATCTGCTGTTATTGGTCTGTTCAGGCTATCTGCTTCTTTTTTGTTGAGTTTTGGGAGATTATATTTTTCTAGAAACTTGTCCATTTCACCTAGGTTTACAAATTTCTTGGCATACAGTTTTTCATAGTAATTTCTTACAATCCTTTGTATTTATGTGGTGTCAGTTGTAATCTCCCCTGTTTCCTTTTGGATTGTGTTTATTTCAGTCTTCTCTCTTTTTTCTTTATGAGCCTCCTTAAAAGCTTGTCAATTTTGTTTATCTTTTCAAAGAACCAGCTCCTGGATTCATTGATCCTTAGAATTGTGCTTTTAGTTTCTATGTCATTAGTTCTGCTCTAATCTTGGTTATTTCCTTCCTTCTACTTGCTCTGGACTGTCTTTGTTGTGTTCCTGGAGTTCTCCTAGGCATAGGGTTAACTTGTTTGTTTGAAATGTTTCAATCTTTTTTAGGTTGGCCTGTATCACTATGAACTTACCTCTGAGGACTACCTTTGCTGTGTCCCATAAGTTTTGTGTTGTTGTGAGTTGATTTTCATTTGTTTCCAGAAACTTTTTGATTTCCTCCCTAATTTCATTCTTGACCCATTCATTGAATAATAGCATGCTATTCTATCTCCATGATTTTGAGTGTTTTGGGTTTTTCCCCTTGGGGTTGGTTTGCAGTTTCAGTCCCTTGTGGTCAGAGAAAATGCTTGGTTTGATTTCAATTTTCTTGAATTTGTTGAAGCTTGTTTTGTGTCCTATCATGTGGTCTATCTTTGAAAATGGTCCATGTGCATTTGAAAAGAATGTGTATTTAGTTTCTTTGGGATGAAGGGCTCTATACATCAGTTAAGTCCATTTTATCTAGAGTGTTGTTCAATGCCTCAATATCTTTGTTGATATTTTGTTTGGAAGATCTGTCCATTTTTATTGTGGGGTGTTAAAATCCCCTACTATAATTGTGTTGCTGTCAATATCTTTCTTGAAGTCCTCAAAGATTTTCTTGATGTATTTAGATGCTCCTATGTTGGGTGCATATATGTTTACAATGATTATGTCTTCTTGGTGGATTCTTCCCTTGAGTATTATGAAGTGACCTTCTGGGTCTCTCTTTATGGCTCTTCTTTTGAAGTCTGTTTTGTCTGATATGAGTATTGCTATCTCGGCTTTTTTTCCCTGTCCATTTGCTTGGAAAATTTGTTTCCAGCCCTTCACTTTGAGTCTGTGTTGGTCTTTTGTCCTGAGGTGTGTCTCTTGTAGGCAGCATATGTGTGGGTCATGCTTTCTTATCCATTCAACTATTCTATGCCTTTTGATTGGAGCATTTAATCTATTTACATTTAAGGTTATTATTGATAGGTACTTAGTCATTGCCATTTTCCTTCCTGTGGTTCTCTCTCTCTCTCTCTCTCTCTCTCTTCCTTTCCCTAAAGCAGTCTCTTTAGTGTCTCTTGCAGAACTGGTTTGGTAGAGGTGTATTCTCTTACACTTCTTTTTTCTGGGAAGCTCCTTATTTGGCCTTCTATCTTGACTGAAAGCCTTCCTAGGTAAAGTAGTCTTGGTTACAGGCCTTTGGTTCTCATTACTTGGAATATTTCTTGCCATTCTCTTCTGGCTTGGAGTGTTTCCATTGAGAAGTCAGCTGCTGAGCTTATTGGGTCTCCCTTGTATGTTACTTCCTTTTTCTCCCTTGGTGTCTTTAAGATTCTCTCTTTGTCTTGGAATTTTGCCATTTTAATTATGATGTGTCTTGTAGTGGGCCTCTTTGGGTCCCTCTTGTTTGGGACTTTTTGTGATTCCTGGATTTGTGTGACTTTTTCTCTCATCAAATTAGGGAATTTTTCTATCCTTATTTTTTAAAATAGGTTTTCTATCCCTTGCTCTTCTTCCTCTCCTTCTGGAATCCCTATTATACAGATATTATTATGTTCATATTTTCTTGCATTTCTCTTAATCCCTCTTCATTCTTTCTGAGCCTCTTTTCCTTTTCTTGCTCTTTCTGGGTGTTTTTTCTACTTTGTCCTCCAACTCGCTGTTCCAATCTTCTGCTTCATTAATTCTGCTTTTGATTCCTTCCACTGTCTTCTTCAGTTCAGAAATTTTATTCTTCATTTCCTATTGGCCCTTGTTGATAGTTTCTAGTCACTTTTTCATGTTGATATAGTTTGCAGTGAGTTCATCATAGCTTCCCTGTAGTTTCTGGTTGTTCATTGAGAGCTCATGGAACTTCCTGACAACCATTGCTTTGAACTCAAAATCTGGTAGTTGAGTTGCCTCCATTTCATTTAGCATTCTTTCTGAGGCTTCCTCTTTTTTTCTCATTTGTATATTTTTTCTTTGTCTTTTCATTGGTTATGACCCTCTTTTTGTTAGCCTCTACTTCTTAAATTGATCTGTTCTGGATTCCTGGGTTTATGGTGTGAACTTCTGTGCTAGAATACCTGTGAGATTCATGGTGCTGTCTCCTTCAGGTATCTTGGTGTTCATGGCTTCCAGTGGCTCAGCTGTTGAACTGCACCCTCTTTGGGACCAACCCTGTTTTTTTTTCACAGTTCCAGGTTTTTTTTCCTCTCTCTTTTCTTATTTTTTTCCCACTTGTGGGTATTTAAAAAGAGAAAAGAGAAAGAAAAAATCAAAAAAAGAAGAAAGAAAAGAAAATAAAAAAGAGGATAGAAGAAGAGATAAAATTGGAAAGAAAGGAAGAAGGAATAAAACAATAGAGAAGTAATGAGAAGCAAAAGGAGTTGATGCATAAAAAAGATAAAAATAATGAAACAAAAGAAAAAATGATTAAATTTTTTAAATAAAAAAGCAAACAAAAAAAAAAATAAAAACAAAAACCGAAATTCCTCTTGCTGTTTTCAGGCTTGCCAAGCCAGTTTTTCTGGTCTTGCTGGCTGTAATGGCCAAGGGGTAAAGGTATCACTTTCTCCCTGTTCAACAGTCAGTTATCTTTGGTCTACTCTCCCCAGGGCTAGCCATGCATTTTGCTCAGAGCTAGCCCAGCGCCTCTCCGCACATTGCCTCAGGTGTGTGTTCTGAGTCTCCTGGGGAGCATGCACTTTCCTGAGTTTATTGGTGTGAGCTTGGGTCTCCTATGTGGCATGCACCTACCCTGGTCATGCACGGGTGCCAATCATCATACAGCAGTCTCTGTTGGCACAAGGGTGCCATCGGTCATGCGAACTCTTGTGTGCTGTCCTCCCAGGGCTATGTGTGGGTGTTCACATCCCCAGCATTTTTGCCACTGAGAACTTAATTCCTCTCTGTGAGACTTCAAGCAACCAGGTCTCTCCTGGTACTGCTGAAAACTTGTTTGGCTGGGGAGGGAGCAGTTGACCCGGCTCTCTCCCTAGAGCCCTGTTGCAAGCCTGGCAAGCACCAGTCTGAGGCCTCAGCTGCTCTGTCTCCTTGCTGATCCCTGGGATCTTATTGTTCTGAAGTACTCTCCTTGCCATCAGGTTTTCAATGTCTGCTACAATTTTCGATCTCTTGTTTTCAAATATGTTGTGTTTCTGATGGCTGTTTGCTCTGTTCCTCCATAGATCAACCAGGTTTTTCTCCCATGTGTAGGGGGAAGCTGAATCTGCTCCCTCCTATCACGCTGCCATCTTCCCCACCCTTTGCTCATTTTTAATTGGATTGTTTATCTTCCTGGACTAGAGTCATGTGAGTTTTTCATGTATTCTGCACATCTCTTGTCCAAGGTATCATCGGAAAATATATTTGCCCATACAGTTGGTTCCCTTTTCATTTTGTGGATGTTTTCTTTAGCCATGCACAAGCTTTTTGTTTTGATAAAGTCTCATTTGTTTGTTTTTTCCTTTATGTCCCTAGCTCTAGGGAACATAAAGGTGAAAACCTTGCTGCATGGAATATCTGAGATTTTCCTGGCTATATTCTTCTCTAGTACTTCCATTGTGTCATAACTTATAGTTAAGTCTTTTATCCATCTTGAGTTTACTTTTTGTGTATGGTTTAAGTTCGTGATTGAGTTTCATTTTTTTCCATCTAGCTGTCCAGATTTCCCAAAACCATCTGTTGAAGATGCTATTTTTACTCCATTTTTTGCTTCTGCTCCCTTTTTCAAATATTAATTGACCATAGATACTTGGGTTTATTTCTGGGCTAGGTTTTATTTCTGAGATAGGCTTATCCTATTTCATTGATCTATGTGTCTGCTCTTATGCCAGTACCAGACTGTTTTGATTACCATGGCCTTGTAATATAGTTTGATATCAGGTATGGTGATCCCTCCTACTTTGTTCTTTCTCAAAACTGCTGCAGCTATTCAGGGTCACTTACGATTCCATGTAAATTTTTGAAATGTTTGTTCTGTATCTGTGAAATATGTCATTGGTACTTTAATAGGGATTGCATTGAATCTATAAATTGGTTTCAGTAGTATGGACATTTTGATTATGTTAATTCTTCTGATCCATGAACATGGTGTATACTTCCATTTATTTGTGCCTTCCTTAATTTCATTCTTCAGTGTTGTGTAGTTTTCTGAGTACAGGTCCCATTTGCTATAGCAACAAGAAAAATAAAGTACTTGGGAACAAACCTAACCAAGAGGTAAGAGACCTTTATTCTTTCTAATAGCTGCCAAGTATTTCAGCATATGTTGGGTCATTATGGTTATTTTTATACTGTTTCTTTTAGAATTGATGCTGCAGTGGATGTGTTAGTTCCACTGAAAATTCTGAGATTTTTCTGTAGGGTGAATCTATTGCTGGAATTGTTAAATCAAAGGATACAAGCATTTCAAATGTTAATAAATATTGTTAAGTTTCCCTACAAGAAGTTAAACCAGTTTATACTCCACCAGCAAATGACAAGGATGAATATTTCCCAACACTTCAAATTGAGAAAAATCCAGTGTTGTCAACCTAATTAATGAAAAAAGTTGTTTTGTTTTGTTTAATTTGTGAGTGAGAATAAAGATCTTTTTATATTTTTATTCATCATTTGTATTCTTTATAGTCAAATTCCCTATTTTACTCTTTGCCCATTTTTCTATAGAACTACAGTGGTACCTCTGTACTCATTGGCTTCAGAACTTGTCAAATCCTGTGCTGGTCACATTTTGAGGAGAAAAAAAATATTTTGGCATCCAGGCACTTGCTCACTGCTTGTAGCACTTGCTAGAAGTAGTATGAGTTACAAGGCTATCCTGCAAGAGAAAATGCTTATCAGTCATTGCTTGCTTGCCACTCCTTGCTCCTTGGAATGATTAACAACAAGTCCTGAGGCCGCTGCATTCATATTTTTCTTACTCTTACAACTTATGTTAATGAAAAAGGTCTTTTATCTATTATATATACTCTAACTTCTCCCCAGTTTTAATTAACTTTTATTTTTTTCACATCTAAGAATTTATTGCAACAAAACAATCAGAAATGCTAGTAAAGGTTAATATAGAAAGACAGTAATCTGGAAATAATGTCAGATTAAAGTGGTGTAGTTATGGAATATCCACATAGATAATTTTATATCCATTAAAATTTACATTCTTTAAGATTCAATGATAATTATTTACCTTTATTTTTATTTGACTTTATTTTCCAAACCAAAGTAATTTTATATAGTCAGATTTATCAGTCTTTTACTTTGTCTTCTGCGTGTTTTTGTTTTTTAATTTTTTAAATATATTTTATTGTTTATGCTATTATAGTTGTTCCATTTTTTCTCCCCTTTATTCACCTCTTCCCTGCACCCTACCTCCCTATAGCATTCCTCCACCTTAGTTCATGTCCATGGATCATACATATAAGTTCTTTGGCTTCTTTATTTCCCATACTATTCTTAATCTCACCTGTCTACTTTGTACCTACCATTTATGCTTTATATTACCTGTACCTTCCCCCCATTCTCCTCTTCACCCTCCCCACTGATAACTATATGTGATCTCCATTTCTGTGATTCTGTTCCTGTTCTAGCTGTTTGCTTTTTCTGTTTTTGTTTTAGGTTCTGTTGTTGTGAGTTTGTTGTCATTTTACTGTTCATTGTTTTGATCTTCTATTTCTTGAGAAGTCCCTTTCACATTTCATATACAAGGGCTCAGTGATGAGTCCCTTTAACTTGATCTTATCTGGGAAGCACTTTATCTGCCTGTGTTGTGACCCTCCAAGGCTTGGCAGGTTCATGGTATTCATGCAGATGGAAAATATCCACAAAGCCGTTGGGTTGTCAGGTGTGCCTTTTTTCATGTGTGGTGATCCACGCATGCTGCAAGCTACGTGTCTCCCTGCATGTCATACATCCTGGCCCTTGCTCCCCAGTGTGGCACCCATCATGGCACCTGTCCCCTTGTGTGTGTCTTCCATCATCGCCCCCAGCTGGGAGTCCCTACCTGTTTAAGTACTAGATGGGAACAAAGCCTGAAAACTGCCAGAAGATTACATATCATAACATAACATAATTCTGTGCATGTGAGCCCACTTCATATTATGAGAACAGTTTATTGGACCCAATCTCAAGGCTATGAGAACACTACTTATCAGGCCCCTCCAAGGCTATGGGAACACTGCTTCCCTTAGTTACCCAGACACCTGATAGAGGAAGCCACACTGCCTCCACTTACCCTACACTGCCCTTTCATTCTAAATGATAGCTTTCCTGGATAGGTTAATCTTGGATGTAGGCCCTTGCCTTTCATGACTTTGAATACTTCTTTACAGCCCATTCTTGCCTTCAAGGTTTCTTTTGAGAAATACAGATAGTCTTACAGGAACTCCTTTATAGGTAACTGTCTTCTTTTCTCTTGCTGCTTTTAGGATTCTCTCCTTAACTTTAATCTTGGGTAATGTAATTATGATGTGCCTTGGTGTGTGCTTCCTTGGGTCCAACTTCCTGGGGACTCTCTGAGCTTTCTGGACTTCCTAGAAGTCTATTCTTTTGCCAGATTAAGGTAGCTCTCCATTATTTTTTCAAATAAGTTTTCAATTTCTTGCTCTTCCTCTTCTCCTTCTGGAACCCCTATGATTTGGAATTTGGAGTGTTTAAAGTTTTCCCAGAGGTTCCTAAGATTCTCCTCATTTCTCTGAATTCTTGTTTTTTCATTCTGTTCTGGTTGAATGTTTACTTCTTCCTTCTGGTCCAAATCATTGATTTGAGTCCTGGTTTCCTTCCCATCACTGTTGGCTCTCTGTACATTTTCCTTTTTTTCACTTTGTATAGCCCTTATTTCTTCCTCTATTGTGTGACAATACTCAACCATTTCTGTAAGCATCCTGATTACCAGTGTTTTGAAATCTGCATCTGATAGGTTGGCTGTCTCTTCATTGCTTAGTTCTGTTTTGGAGGCTTTGATCCATTCTTTCATTTGGGCTTTTTTTTTTTTGTCTCAGTGGGCCTGTTATGTAGTAAGGGGCAGAGCCTTAGGTATTTGCTAGGGCAGGACAAACCACATCGCTGTGTCATGGCACCAATGTGGGGGAGAGGTCCAAGAGGGAACAATGCCACTTGCTTGGCTCTTAGCTGGCTGGCTTTCAGTCAATTGCCCCATTACACACAAGAAAATTGGGCCCTTCTAGTGCTGATTCCTGAGTCAGTGGGTTTGTGTACATTCTAGGGCACCATGGGTCTCTCCAACAAACTGTTCTTTGAGGTTGAGAGTTTCTCCCACCACCACAACCCTCACAGGTTTTTGCAGTCTGAATTTTTGAGGCTTTATTTCCCCACACTAGAAGTCTGGGTTGCATGGTCTTTCTCACTCCCCAGTTGTTCCTCCTGGTTTATCTTCAGGCAAATGTGAGACTGCCCAGCCCTCCAGTCACCAACTTGCTGTGAGTCCTCTCCAGCCTGGCTTCTCATCTCTGCTCCTGCTACCAGTTGGGATGAATGTTTGTTCTCTAACTCCTGGTTATCAAACTTCCATACAGTTCAATTTTCTGGCAGTTCTGGTTAGTTTTTGTTTTTAAATTTGTTGTCCTTCTTTTGGTTTGTGAGGAAGCAAAGTGTGTCTACCTATGCCTCCATCTTGTCTGGAAGTGCAGGACCTGTTTTTTTAAAAGATTTATTTATTTATGTATTTATTTTTAGACAGAGGGGACGGGAAGGAGAAAGAGAGGGAGAGAAACATTAATGTGTGGTTGCCTCATGTGTGCCCCCTACTGGGGATCTAGCCCACAACCCAGGCATGTGCCCTGACTGGGAATCGAACCAGTGACCCTTTGGTTTGCAGGCCACACTCAATCCACTGAGCTACCCCAGCCAGGGCGAGGACCTGTTTTGAATATTTTTTGTTGTTTTTTGGTCATGCTTAGAAAAGTATTCTTCAGATTATTTTTATTTTTCTTCTAGTACTTTAAGTTTTTAAAATTTTATCCATACAGAATGTGATAGAACAAAAATTAATATTTTTCTAAGGCATGAGTAAGGGATCCAATTTTATGCTTTTTGAATAGATGTATACCATTACCATCATTTATTGAATAAGATACTATTTTCCCACAGAGTTGAAGTTTCATCTTTATCAGCTACTCATATTCATTCATTTAGTTCTATTTCTTGGCTTTTTACTCTGCTGAGTTGTTTGTTCCTTTTGAGAGTTTTAATTATTATGCCTTTATTTTATGTTTTAACATATGGTTGTTTTATTCCCCGTGGTTATCACTCTCTATCTCTATTTTCTTGACTGTTATGTCATGTTTCTACTTCTAAACTAGTAAGAGTTTCATTTTATCTCATTCCTCAAAAAATAATATTGAAATTATAATTAGGATTGTATTGAATTTACAGATTAATTTTCTTTCCAGTCAAAAATGAGGCCCTGGCTGGTGTGGCTCAGTGGATTAAGTGCCAGACTGCAATCCAAAGAGTTGCCAGTTTGATTCCCAGTCAGGGCACATGCCTGGGTTGCAGGCCAGTTGTCCAGTAGGGGGCACTCAAGTGGCAACCACACATTTTTGTTTCTCTTCCTCCCTTTCTCCCCACCTTCCCATCTCCAAAAATAAATATGTAAAATCTTTTAAAAATAATATGTAACTTTCCAGTTTACCAAAATTTTTAAGTCCTCCTGGGGAATTTCAAACTTTTCTTTTGCAGATATTATAAATTTTGTCTGACTTGTTCTTGGGTAATGCAGTACTTCTTTTGTTGTTGCATATAGAATCTTCCTTTATATTTTTTGTTTATTTTATAGTAAAAATATCATTACTTTTTATAATTAGTCTTGCAACCATCTTTTCTTATGCAGATATCTGAACTACAAAAGACTAATGACTTATTAATATGAAAATTGCCTGTAGAAATTAGATCCTAAGGATTATTATAAACTACTCTGTTTAAAACAGTGAAGGAGCATTAACACATTGGATCATAAAAATAAGATCAGCCAGAATTTGTGTTTTTCAATATGAGGATGGTTATGAGGTTAGAACTAAAAAATAAATGAAAAACCACATAGTAGGAAAGGAGACCCAAGAAGTAGCCTTATCCCACCTCCTTTCTATTGAAAAAATTCCATTAAAGTCATCCCTAAAACAGATAGATAGCCATCCCATTGTCCCTAACCACTTCTTGACATGGAGCTCACACCATGTTCTGAAGAGCTCCCTAAGTTAGAAAGAGCTGAAATATATTACCTTTACCCCCTTGGTCCTAGTTCTGTTTTCTGAGAGTGAACAGAGAAAGAAAACTTCTTCTTCAACACTAGCTCTTCATACATTCTAAGAATAATATCATGTTTGACCTCAGGTCTCCCAGGTAAACCTCTCCAGTTTCTTCAGTCAAGCCCCATATAACAATATCTTAAGACTTTTTGAATTTTTGCAACTTCCATGGAATCCTGAATTTACTCCATCTGGTGAAGAAATTCTCCCAACATTATCCCCATAGACATTAAAATGTCTGTGGAATTTTTTTTAGTGCCCAAGGACTACAGAAAAGTACATTTTCATACTAATTAAAATCTTAAGGCTTCAATAACTCTAATTTTATGGTGAATATTGATAAACAGTTGTACTGTGTTCAGTATAATGCAATGAGATTTTAAAATTCATTTTCATTCTTAAGTGGGAAGCAGCTCCAAAAATTTAGGAACTAGTCCACCAGAGTGGACACGATTTATGAGTAACAGTCCTAAATTGCTTGGATGTTTGTCATGTCTGAGTTGAAAATATAAATGAAAGTGTTGCTAGTTCCATAAATCTGGTACAGGAATATTTCATCTTTACGGTGTAAAAAATCTTTACAAAAATAAGTCAGCACAGAACAAAACTAGATATCTGTGCTAGGATAAAACAAACACCAAAAAATCTCCCTTGGCTTATTACTTTTCATAATTTCTTATTGGTAATTAGATATTAAAAATGAACAGATATGAGTGTTAATCTTCAGAAACATAAAAATTGGTTCCTCTGATATAAATGTGCTTCTTTAGGTAAAATCTATGAAGTCACTAGAATATAATTTTCAGCCTTTTAGTATTTACTTCACAGTTATTGTGCAAGAAACTCTAAAGCATAGCAAATAGTACATACATTGCAAAGGAAATATGAAGTGATATTTTTGAATCATTACCTCTAGAAATGTGTTAGACAAAATATATGAATCATTGTGCTGTCTTCCATACTAGGAGGAAAAACAAAATTTAAATTCAATATTGGTAAGGAGTAATGTTCAAACTGGTTTTTAGGTAATAAATACATGACAAAGAAGAGCAGAAATGCCCAAGTGTTCATCTCTTTATACTTCCAAGTGTTTTTTTTTAATCAGAGCATGAACTGATCCAAATATAAAAATGACTCATTCAGCCCTGGTTGGTGTGGCTTGAGTGCTGGCTGGCAAACCAAAGGGTCACTGGCTTGGTTCCCAGTCAACACACATGCCTGGGGTGTGGGCCAAGTCCCCATGGAGGGGGGGGTGCACAAAAAGCAACAACACATTGATATTTCTCTCCCTGTCTTTCTCCCTCCCTTCCCCTCTCTCTAAAAATAAAATAAATAAAATCGTTTAAAAATATTTATTTTTAAATGCAAAAAGAGTTTCAATCTTTTCTATGTCATAAGTTAATCTGCATATTCACCTTTCTTCATGCTTCTGTGTGTAACTACCAAACTGATGGGATCACTGATTAAGACTGTGAATATTCTTGCTGATATATTTGCCATTTTCACCTAAAACAAGATGTTAGAGCAAGATATTTTAACTAAGTAATTATGTATGCTCATTATAGATAATAACATTTTGCTTTTTAATAGTTCTTTTACATTGTCCCAATTGTTTTCACTTGTAAGATAGTAGCATGGCAAGTAGAGTATGTCTCCTTTCAGTCACATGAGGAAGAGATAGATCTTGGTAGAAGGAAAAAAGTGCCTCCAGTTGCTTTTTCAGAGTCTTTTGAGCCTTGGAGAACACCGTGAAGCAGGAGAAAGATGGCACCTGACTCGTGAAATAACTTGCTCAGGTAAGGACAGCAAAGATTAAGATAAATAAACCTTACTGTAAAAGCAATTCGTCTAGCATATGTTTTTCCCAGGAATAACTTCCCTTTACTCTCTGTGAATCTGAATGAAGTCTTGGAGCAGGATAGTGTAGTACTTACAAAGATAGACCCTGAAGTCACGCTGCCTAGGCTGGAATCCTGGTTTGGCACTTCCTAGCTATGTAAACTTATGCAAGTCACTTTACCATTCTGACCATTCTGTGTGTTTCTCATTAACACCTATTTGAGGAAAATAGTGTTATCATCTCCCTTTTTCAGATGAGGAAGTGAGCTAAGTTTCAGTCAAGTTTAATAGGATCCCGTGTACACACAATTCCAAAGTGGCAGAGCCCAGACTTAAAAACAGGAATTTTCTGACTCTAAATTTCAGACCCTTCTCCATCTTCATTGTCCTTCCCTGAATATGTTTCAGGTTCTTGATTTCTCTTAATATGGCACCCAAGAGGGAATGCAGTATTCCTGAGGGGTGCAAGCTGAAAGGTCAGCTTTTATGCCCAAGATTTCAATGTTTCCAGATATTGACCTTGCCTAAAACCTTACTTTTTTTTTTCACACAAACTGCTCCAAATCCAGGTCTTCTGTTATGTCCTAATGGAATTGGGTTGAAGGCTTTTGTTTGTGTTTTTGGTTTTTAGGAGAATCGGAGAACATGAGAACTAAAGAACCCATAGAAACTGCTGGTGCAGTGTCTTCAAGTTGTGAGTTATAGCTCATTTGTGGACCATGAGATCCATTTCATAGGTCACTGCCAGCTTTAACTTTATAAGTGAAACAAAATATCAGAGTGCTTTGCATTTATGAGGGGAGAGAATTATTTCATGGAATTTCGATTCACTTATATATGTGTAAGTTTTCTCTGAATATTTTTGATTAGATGTGGAACTTGTGGATACAGAGAGCCAACTGTACTTACCATATGCCAGGTGTTATTCAAAGTCTAGCTATTAAGTGTTTTATCTTAACCTCAAGTGTGATTTGCAATATTTGGAGAAGGGCCATGAGTTCACCTTTAGGAGAGCAGTGCCTCCTTATGTTCACCCATTGGCAATAAGCATTAGTAAGACCCCAATGGGAAGGTGAATATTAGATGTAAGTATTTGTGCTATAAAGTTGACCTTTGTTTCAGTTGGAAGGGTTCTCTCCATTGCTAAACATGGAAGAAAGGGGTTTTAATTATGTTAGGAACACATTGGATTTCCCTATGAGCTCTTATTTAATAAATATTTACAAGTATTTATGTACTGGACAGTTCCAGGTGTTAGAGACATAGAATATGGTAATTGTATATATTTAATAATATCACAAACATCCACAAGAGAGGAACTGTGGGGTGTTTTTTTGTATATTGCATAGTATTTTATTCATAAAAGGAGAATAATAAATATCTTGAAAATGTAACACATCATTTAAGTAGAAATTGGCAAATGTTTGAACACTCTTTTATAGGTGTTAATTATTTATACTGACAATGTATAAGTATATATGCCTGTGACTCTATTGGAGAACTATGATAGCTGAATAAATTCAGTTCTACAAAGATGTCAAGAGTCTATTTATTTGAAAAATATGAGGTTCTACTAACCTATGTTTCTGTATCTTTCTAGCCCCACACTTGTGCACTACCAACTGACACCCAGCTTCAGACTTAAATCAATTCTAACATGAATTCGGAACCAATTGAGTTCCTGTAGTCCCATGTCAAATGGAGTTCACCATCAGGAAAATTTCAGTAATTACAGATTCCTGCAGTGTTCTCTCGGTTCATTCTGCACCCTATCTCCCACTTTAGAGGATGGGACTTACTCACTAATTTGATTCCAGCAATCTCTTTAGGCCTCTAATACTCTCTTGAGTTTGATGCCTTGCTTTATACTTGCAGTTCTCCTTTTCTAGGCAGGAGAATTGTGAACCTTAACACAGAAACCCCTGGCTCCTGATTTCTAGTGGTCAATGTGCTTCTCTGCTTGCCATTACTAGAAACACCAAGACTCCCTTGTGGTGCTGTTTTCCTTGCCTACTGAACCACTTGTTCTCATCACAGCCTTCCTTCCACTCAGGTTCCAATACTTTATACCCACCACAACCAATTATGTGTTGAAATCAAAGATTGCCACTGCCCTTGAACACCATATTTGCCACCAGTTCTGAGTCTGTGCTGTCAATTCAAGCCCCTGCCTAGGGTAACCATTTTGATGAGTAACCCATAATGCCTCTAATAAATACCAATATATGACACCATACAAGATTTTTTCCTTTGTAAATGGATATCACTGTGCCTTGCCAGAATTTTTATCTATTTAGGCAAAAACAAAACAAAGCAAACATTTACCAATGAAGGAAGAAAAGTGGTACATAAACACATTAGCTTGCCCATCCTCTGGGAACATCAATTCTGAAGCATATCCCACACAGTTTCTCAGAAAGCTCCCCAGTGAAATTAAAGCTCTGGTTGTTTACAAATTTGATTTCTTAATAATGCATTTTGTGCTTCCAGGGATCAACTCTCAAATAAACTGCCAGCACCCAAGTCTTTGTCTCAAGATATATTTAAAGGAACCCAAACTAAGATAGCTTTCAAATTGCATCAAACCAAAATTATCTTGTTTCCTTTCAGTTAAGATAACATATCTGAATCCCTTCACATTTTTCAAATAGTCCCCCAACCTCCTTCCTCCCTGGCAACCATTACTCTATTTTCTGTATGTATGAGCCTATTTCTGTTATGTGTGTTTGTTTATAGCATTCTTATGATTCCACAAATAAGTGAAATCATGTGGTATTTGTCTTTCTCTGACTGACTTATTTCATTTAGCATAGTACCCTCTGGGGTATATCAATTGAGATGTGCAGATTGCTAGTTACAAAATAGTCATGGGGATGTAAAATAGAGCATAGAAAATACAGTTAATAATATTGTAAAACCTATGTATAGTGCCAGTTGGGTACTGGAAATATCAGGGGGATCATTTTGTAAGTATATGATTCCCTAACCACTATGCTATATACCTACAATTAATACAAATTAATATTGATTGTAAACTATAGTTGAAAAAATTGTAATTTTTTTTAAAATTAAAAAAATAAAATATTGAAAAAAGACATAATAGGTCTCTGAAGTGGAATTTCTGAAACCTACATTTTCAGGATGACTGGAAATTCTCAAATTTTAATACACGCTACACCAGCCAGGTTCTTAATTACAACGGACTTGTTTTTTCATCTTTACCAGAAGATGAATCAAAAGAGTACTAAGAGATTAAATAATTGATAAGAATGCTGCAGAACTGGGCACAGCCAATATATAGGAAATCAAGATCCTGTCATAGAAATGTTTGTTTTACTTAGATCTTCACCACTGCTGCCAGAAGAATTGGACATGTGTCACCATGTTGGTGAAATGTCACAGGTTAGGTTCAACAGAGGCATTCACTGAGATGAAATTTGGGATGAAAGATATTTATTAAGAATTAAAAACTGTGGAGAAAAGCGGAAAAAAGTGGTAGTAAGCAGAGTAAGAAGAATTGTGATAGAGTTGGCAAAGCCTCTGCCAATCTGGCAGTTAGCTCAGGAGCAAGCAATGCCCATCAGATGATCCTGCGTTAGGCTGAAATGTTTGCCTTTATATAATTACTCTGCACAGTCACCAGATGCAGACTGTCCAGGAAAATGCACGACTTTCACAAAGGCCATGCTGCAACAGACCCTAAAGTTGCTGGCACCTGGTGCTGGTCACACTTCCTATTGCTGGGCAGCAAGTCTTTCCTAGGGAGAGGAATCCCAGTGGCTTATCTCTACGTAAACCACATGGACTCTTATTCTGTCATACCTTGTAATATAATTTATAAATGACCTGCATCACTGTCACCCTTCAAGATTCAAAGTCTTAGGAAAGAGCAGTTGATTTGCCATGCTTCTATAATGAACATGGAGTATATATTCCAGAAACAGGGAAGAGAATTCCCTTCCCATTTTAGGTTTTGATACTGGGAACTGGAGTTTTATCATTTATCTTATTTGGATTTATCTTGAATAAGCATAAAGTTCAGAATCTGGGCCATCAAAATTACTATGGTCCACTATAGTCCCCACTTTTACCAGTCGAATATAATCTTCACCATACAATTTTTCCTTCCTTCCTTCCTTCCTTCCTTCCTTCCTTCCTTCCTTCCTTCCTTCCTTCCCCATATATTTACTAACAAGGAAAAAAATTACTCACCAGAAACAATGTATCCTTCTTTTTTCTAGCTGAAAATACATTCACTCCAATTACCACTTCCAACTCCTTATCCACACCTCTAGTGATATGCATGTTTTGCCATTCTTCACCTATAAACTAAATTTTAAAATTAAGCACCAGCAAACACTCTATAACAAAGAGGAAGGTGAGTACATAAAAGTGAATTTAGTTAAAACATTTAAATTTTTATCAAGTTATCATGAGGTCATGATTGATATTTAAGACTTACCATATTTTCCCATGTATAAGTGCTCCTGTGTATAATGCACATCCACGTTTTTGCCCAAAACTTTCAGGAAAAGAATGCTTTGTTTAATTTTTAATTCAATCATTTATTTATTTATATTTAGAAACAAAACCAATAATCTTATTCCAAAGGGATTATTTTGCATAAAGGTATTGTTATTGCTTTCTAGAGTTACACTTTTAATGCACAAACATAAATAAAAGAATTAAAAACATTTACATAGATACGGAATTAGTACTACCCATGCATAATGCACATCTTCATTTTTCCCTCAAAAATTTGGGCAAAAAATATGCATTATACACACAAATTACAGTATTTTTCCACCAACCATTTCATGTTTTCTTTGTCTTCAGTCACTCTAGCTACTCTTCCCCAATGGGAGATTTTATTTAAGCCCATGGCCTCAACTAACACTAAATATCAATACTCCTAAATTTCAATCTCCAACTTAAGCCTTTCTCTTTTTCTTTTAGGCCATATTTACATTTCCTTACTATAGTACTTTATCTGTAGGCTCTACATTTACCAGACACCTAAAGCTCAGCTTGTCCAAAATGACTCATTCTTCTCTCCAAGCCACAACCAGAAAAAAATTTCTTCCTGTAGTCCTTGACCAAGCTATTTGACCTGGAAGTCTCCCTGGCTTTCCCTTTCAATCCACTTTTCTACTTCAATATTCTACTAGTGACAGATTTGTAATTCTACTTCTTAGGTATTTTCTCAGCATCCCCCCTTTACCCTTGCCATCACCACTCTCTTAGATCAGCTTTCAACCTTTCTCAGTAAAGCAATTATAATAGCTTTGAAATGGATTATTCTGCCTGAGAGTCATTCTCTTTTAGTATATTCTCAACTCTTTCACCAGGGTAACTTTGTAAAATGTAAACTATCAGGACTCCCAGATTGCCCTATTGCCCTCAGGGTTAACTTCAATCTCTCCTCTTCTGATTCCTTGAACATGCTTAGGAGTCCCACAGAATTTTGACACAGTCATTCTCTTCTATAAGGAGTTACAGACTTCTTGATATCGGCACAACTAGGGTCAGAGGAGGTCATGTGGTGGAAGGTAGTTATCATAAAATATAATGTGAATGGCACATCCAGAGGTTATGAAAAGGCAAGAAAATGGGTTTTACTTCCATAATTCCCACTGTCTTTAATTTCTTAAATTATCTTCATTCTATATTCCCATTTTAAGTTGAGTCCCTTCTCTAAATGTGATGCCTTTACTCTGCTTTCTCTAGTCTAATTGGCTTGATTTAAGGTAATATTTTTACTTGTCAAAATACTTACTTCTTCACGTTTTATAATGTGTTACACTGATTTTGCAAATACCTCAAAACTCTAAAACTCACCACATCTCTAGTAACTTTTTAAAATTTGTTGAATTATAGTAATTCTGAGTGTTTTCCTCTAGAATTTGCGTACATTTATTTTATTTACATTTTGCTTCTACTGGAGTTTTCATTGGCAAATGAAATGCATTTAACAGAAAATAGAGTGTGTAATGTATCCTATGAATTATTTATAGGATATACAACATACATCCTCTAATAGCTTATATTATCCACAGTTTCCATAAACATAGTAATGAAAAGACACAGTATAAAAGAGCTAAATTCAAAGTACCACAGACTTACTTTTATATTTGATGAGTGAGAGGTCAAGGTGGGGCAGGACCAAACCAGAGTTATTGGCACCTTAGCCACCTCTGAAGTAGATTCATCAATTATGCTCTAAGCATAATGGTACAACAGGTAATTCAAGTAATAAACACACACACACACATACACACACACATAGGTGAGCATATGCATGAAACTTTTTTTAAAGGAAACTTTGGTCTTCCACCTAAGTAACAGTGCAAGGATCAGAGATACAATTCTCTTGACCACCACCCCCAACACAACATCATTTCATGGGATTTCTACATGACATTTCCTATTTCTACATTTATTTTGACCTTACCAAACTACTATTAACCTTGAAGGAAGTTCCAAATTAGCTCAGAGAGAAATAAAAAAAAAAAAATTGAACTCTCAGAGTTGAGAATGATCACTGGCCTTTCTTTCCCGTCTTATTAGCTCTTGGTACATAATTTTTTATGCTTTTGCTCTCTCTAGCCTCTCTCAGGATACTGGCTTTTTCCAGTTTCTCTGTCCCATAGAATATTTGTGCTTCAGATTACTTTTCCTGGGCATATCAGCTTCTATTTTCCACTGCTTGAATTTCATTTTATTTTCTGTCCTGACTTTAACCTTCCCAAGTCCAACAGAATGATTTCTCAGTCCTTGCTGGTCAAGACAACACCTTCCAATTTAGTAACTTAGGTGCATTTAATTATCTCTCTGGTTACACTGCAAGATATCTCTTCCATTCAATAAACTGCTGTTTGTCATTCCCTTTTTATTTGTTTCTTTTTTGTCCCTGCCCTTTATATTCATTTTAGTCTCTATAGCAAGATTTAATTAATTTTTCAAGCACTATTTCTTGATGCAGTACCCATGGCTGCAACTGTGATGGCATTTGTCAAAGTTATAGACTCACAACTAATTCTGCTTCCCTCTGACAGTTTTGTACATCACTGATTGATAATAAGATTGCTTATGCAAAACCTTGGCATTCTAGAACAATAAATGGAAAATCTTAATACAAGAAAGCAAGAATAAGTAGTACAAATTAAACCACAATATTTAATTGGCCTCATAACTGCAAAATGAATGTGGTACAGAATACCATTTCCACCTCATACTAGAATGAGACTAAATAATAGTAAACAAAAGCAAAAATAATTGTAATAATTTTAAAAAGTAGGACAAATGAAGGGAATATGCAAATTTCAGTATAGCTAGCCAAAAGATTATTTTAGTGTCTTTTAAAAAACTTTTTATTGGCCCTGGGTGGTGTAGCTCAGTGGATTGAGCGCGGGCCCGTGAAGCAAATGATCGTGGTTCGACTCCCAGTCAGGGCACATGCCTGGGTTGCAGGCCAGTTCCTGGCAAGGGACACATGAGAGGCAACCATACATTGATATTTCTCTCCCTCTCTCCCTCTCTCCTTCCCTTCCCCTCTAAAGATAAATAAATAAAATTCAAATATATATATAAAAACTTTTTATTGAAGTAAAATTTACATATGGAAAAGCATGCATATTATAAACATGCTGTTCAATGAATTTACCAAAAATAAATCTATACAGGTAATTAGTACTAAGATCAAGAAACAGAACTTACCAGCACACCAGAAGCTCGCCACTCATGATCTTATCAATTACTCCCTACCCAAGAAAAACTACTATGTTGACTTCTAAAAAGATTAGTGTTTCCTGTCTCATGATTTTATATAAATACAATCATACAGCACACATGTATATCTGGTTTCCTTCATATAACATTATATTTGTGAGACTCATCCATGTCATTACATAAAGTTGTGAATTTTTCATTTTCACTGTTATATAAAATTCAATTCAATTATGTAAATATGCCACAATTTATTCATTACACTGTTGATGGGCATATGAGTAGTTTCTATTGTTTGGCTATTCTTAAAAGTGCTGCTATGAGAATCCTGGAATGGGTCTTTGTTAAACATATGCGTATATTTCTGTAGGGTATAGAAATAGGGATTGAATTGCTGTTTTATAGGGTGTATGTATATTGAGCTTTACTAGATACAGCCAAACAATATTCAGAAGTGGTTGTACCAATTTATACTCCACAAAGCTATATAAGGCCTTATTTATATATCTTTTAAATACCATTCTGACCTTATCCACTTAAAAAAAAGCTTGACATTCAATCCTGTTATTTAAACAATGGATCCAATGACAGTCATAAAATAGATGGAAATTTTCTCTACAGTTATATAATTCTCTTCTGGTGTTCAAGAGAATGTGAATCTGCTCTTTGGATCACAAAATGACATGTAACAGCACATCTCATCCTATAAATGCTCAGAAATATCTGTTGAATCAATTAAATCAAATAGAATAATCAGGAAGATTCATTTTATGACTTAACTATTAAAATTTATCTAAATATACAGTTAAATCTAATAAAAACAGATATAGAGAAAATCATTCAATACACATTTTTGTGCTTTTTTATAAGGGCCAAACAATGATTTATAGCAAAGGAGGTTGTGATGCTGGAAAGGCCTTTTTTGGCAGTGAAAGAAAAAGATCCACACTAAATTTGGTGTTGCTATCATTATTGGCAATAAAATAATACTGTTACAAATATTTTCAAAAACATGATCAGTGGATGAATGTTAGTCTGTGCAGGACTGGTCTGTGCCATTTAGATTTTTTAGCTTTCATAATGTTTAGCATAAGTAGTAGATACAATATGATTATTTGTCAAATTAATGACTGAAAAATGAAACAATAAACAAACAAGTAGGAAATTCTCAGCAGTTTATTGCATTTAATTAGTTCCTTTATTTAAGCCACCACAAGTTATTGTTATGGGAACAAATAGTATGTTTTTAAAAAAGGAGGCATGGAGAAAGATGGTTATATGATGATAAGAAAAACTCTTCATGGGCTGTGCTTAGAGTAATATTTTACTTTCAACCCTTCCAGCCCTACCATTCCTAAAATAGTTTCCTGGGCATAAATGATTAACTAAATTGAACATTTGGATTTCTAATAACTTCCTTGGTGATAAAGTATGAACTTTTTACACATGCAGTTTTAAGATATTTTGCAAAAGGTTTTTTTCTGATTATTATTCTTAAGGTCTAGATTAAGTTAAGCCAAATTACACATTTTAAAATAGTTTAATAACTAGAAAATTTTGTAAAATTCTAATTTCAGAGGATATAACTATATTCCATATTTTCTAGTAATAACCAATATCCAGTTTCCTTTAAAGAATAGACTGCTACCCTGGTGTGGCTCAATGGATTGAGCACCGGACTGCAAAGGAAAGGGTCATCAGTTTGATTCCCAGTCAGGGCACATGCATAGGTTGCAGGCCAGGTATCCAGTAGGGGGTGAGCTACAGGCAACCACACATTGCTGTTTCTCTCCCTTTCTTTCTTCCTCCCTTCCCCTCTCTCTAAAATTAAATAAATAAAATCTTTAAAGAAAAAAGAATAGACTGTTGCCCAAATGTTTTAAACTCAGTCCCTCGGGTAATCTAAGAGTTGTAAAACATTTAAGCATTATACATAGGCTGTGACAATAAGCAAAAGAAATGCTAAGATTCATACTGTGATTTATCTTGAATGCCTGCAAAACAGAAATGGATGTTTTTATACCTAAGGATTTCCTAAAAGCTGCCTTAGAATCTATGCTCTTTTCTACCTAGCTATCAAGAAAATATAGGTGTTGGGGTGTGTTTGTCTGCTTGTGTCAATATGTGTCTATTCCTTCCTAAATTTAGAATGTACCCAAAGTTTTCTGGATATAAGATATGCTGGTGAGCCACAAAACTAGCAGGATTCAAGATGGCTTTTAATGAGGGGATTCCAAACCAAACCTCTCCTCCAAGAAATGTGTGATTGCATTTTCTTCAAAGGGAAACTGCACAGCCAACTCCTAATGCAAGAATTCACTGACTAGTCAGCAGATTGACCAGATCGCTTAGGTTTTTTTTTATCCTTCTGCTTTCTAACATCACCTTGGGACATTTTGTTATTCATTACCAGCTCTAGAGGGTATGAAGAAAAAGAAAAGGAAAGTGCAACTCTAATAAATCTTTACTTAGGAAGAATTATCATAATTAGGTTAAGAAGGTTAAGAAATGTAGGGGAAGAAAAATGTTGACTTTAATAATAATTTTCATATTATTATGGGTTTTAGATATACTTAGCATAACACAATGACCAAAGGTATACAAGAATAATTCAGATTTTTGGAAATGTTCAAAAGTTAAATTATCCTGTAATTGTGTTATCAGAGCCTTGAGGTAGGGAAATGAAACAGTGGATAGGGATTGAGGTTTTAGTCAGGGGAATTGGATGCTTCCATCCACAAATATTTTTGGAAAAAAGATAATTCAGCTGTGCTGGGAAGAAGCTATTTTAATGGCTCTGTGGTAGGGATTCAGCGATTTGGCCAAGCAGGGACTAAATTGTAAGCCAGAAGTAGAATGCATTGGAAATGTTAAGGAGGACAATGTAGAAAGAGGAAAGTGAGGAGAAATCCTGCCAGGTTTGCAGAGCTTAGGGTTCCTAGGCTTCTGTTTCAGAAATCTTAGTCTTAACTGCTTATATACTGTGAAATCTTAAGAAAGTCACTATTTTTTAACAATTTCCTTTTCTTTTAAATAAGGATAGTTTCTTCTACATTTAACATATATATTTTGTTTTAAAGGACAAATGGGATTTATATGAAACATTCAAAAATACTTTTAAAACATTTACATTGAACAAAGGACCTTTTGGAGAATGAGTTTAAATGGTGGTGGAAACAATTTAAATGTTCCAACTTGAGACTTCTATGAGACCAGAGACAACACCCAGGTGAATTCTTATTTATGAAGCACACTGAGGGAGAAATGGTGAAAGGAATGTGGGCAGAGAAGAATGGAAAAAGTCTAACATGTATTAAATACTTGATATGCACTGAGCATGTTATGTATCCCTTACCAACCCTGTGAGATGGTTATTATTTTTCCTATTTTACAGCTGAGGCTCAGTGCAGTTAAGAAATTTGTCCAAATTTACACAACCATTATGAGTATGAAACAAGACTTGAACCAATGTGTACTTGGTCTTACGCTCAGGTTTTATCTGTCCACCAGAGTGTCTCTAATTTGTCCACTGAAGAGTCAGCCAATGTCATAGGAAAGAAAATGGGAAGCCCCAAGAATTCAGGTTGTATAGCTTAAAGAAGCCAAATTCAAGTCCCAAGTTTCATTAAAACCTCATGTTATTTTTTTCTTTAAATTTTGAGGAAATGTTACAAATCACTCTATAACCTAGCTCTTTTAATATCAAATATTTTTTATTATTCTCCATTAAATGAAATTAGGACTCCAAAACAATAAGGTGTTATTTTTTATCCTCACTTGAGAACAGAGAGGGGAAGTGAGGGAGAAAGAGAGGGAGAGAAACATCGATGTGAAAGAGAAATATCAGTTAGTTGCCTCTCATACATGCTGGGGCAAAACCCAGAATCTATGCATGTACCCTAACTGGGAATCAAACCTGCAACGTTTTGGTTTACAAGACAATGTTCCAATGAGTTATTTTTTTATCTTATGCCTTTAGATGTCCCTTTCTACATTGTCATGTATCAGTTGACCAAGGATTAATACACCCAAATAAGGAGGAGGGACAAGGATATTTCCACTATTATAAGCTGCTAATTTTCCACCTGATTACTACATTTTGCCTTAGGATATAGGAAACTGTTCTGTGTGGTGTAGGCCCAGACAGGACCCACGCCCACAGATAGGTTCTCCCGTGGGGAATCAACTCTGCATTGTACCTAGACTACTATGAGAGTTGCTTTTGCTAAAACTCCCTCACCCTGAATTGAGGCAGCAAACATTTACTGCAAAGTAACTTCCTAAAATCCATGCTAAACCTCCCCAGTGTGGAGTGTAACTTGTTCAACCACTTTTCCCTTTGCATTTGCAAATATCTTTCTTCTGTGTTGTGATTAGTGGCATCATTTCCTTTGTTTTCTGTAAAAGTAACCACCTAATGTGAACCTGGGCATAGTAAATGAGGACCATCATGTAATGTGCCCAGAAAAGTGTTAAAGTCCTGTCATGGCAGAGGCTGAGGCTTTTGCTCCTCTTGAGAGAAAGGCCATTCTGTCCCTTTTCCTCCACAGGAGTCAGTAGTCCGTGTGAATTTCTCATGCCTCATCCACAATGTGGCGGACCCCATGAGCCAGGGTCTGCATCATTAGGACAGTGATTATTTTATTAAAAGTCTTCACTTCTCAGGAGAGCTTTTGGTGGAGCCACTGAAATATGTTTTGGCAGCCCCTGAAATTTATTTCATGTTCTTAAAGAAAGGTCTTGCGAAAGTGAAAGAGCCAGGTGGAAATTTCAGAGCCTAAAAAGTCTGCAGGTATTGAAGGGTTGTTTGTTTTTCTAACTTGTGTTCTCTGAAAAGTCGGGAAGATCAGTGAAGATAGTGAGAAGCCTGTATATTCTAAATTATAAGTAAATAAACATATTGGGCATCATAAGAGCCAGGATTCTCACTGTAGAGAAGAGAGATAGAAAATGGGAACGGGAATTCTTGAATAAAATTTGTAAAGTTGAATGGAAATTGGAGGTGTCCGTATGATCTACCCATGGCTACACACATGTATAACAAGAGATATGTAAGGTATGTGTACATGTAGATATGTGTGTATTTGTGTATATTGTGTGTATATACATATACCAGGTCTGTCTAGAAGGTATCAAGCCATGAAACATGAAAAATAGAGACATGTATTGGAAAAGATAAAAGACACAAGAAACATTGTACACAGGACAATGATTCCTCAATCCCCTTCAAAATAGGCACTTTGAGCCCTCACATAGTTCTCCCAATAGCCATTAGCTGCCCCGTTGTATAAAACTCTGTACAAGACATGATGCATGAGCAGGGTCATTGTTGTGATGAAGCTGCCAATCACCAGTTGCCCACAGCTTCGACCTTCTGAATCATCCAAATACTTTCTGCAGAGGAATGTTCAAGCTTAATGCATATTTTGATGCAAATTCGCTGCTCTACTTGCTCAGTTATTATGAATATGACAGCCACACAGTATACATGCCCACTCAATGGCATCTACTGACCCCACTGACTAGTACAGTGAAGTCGACATTGTTCATGCAAGCACATTCTAGTCCACTCTCCTAGGCTGCCAGGTTACATCACAAATTGTTCTCATTATATTAACAATGGCTGGACTTTTTCTGGAAAGACTTCATGTATGTATGTATACAATATATACAAACATATATATCCTTCTTTTGTTCACTGAAAAGCCCAGAAGCAATAACACTCCAGTAGCAATGAGCACACTTATCACTCAGATCTTAGTTTCCACTAAAAGAACCAGGGCTCCTTGGCAAAACGGCTGATTTCACTGCATGTCAAAACTTGAAGGAGTTCCGAGTGTCCCCATCTGAAGAAATTTGAGTATAAAAAAGTAAGTAATTAAGTAATGATAGTATCATATTATAATCTAGTAAATAAAACAGTAACTCATAAATCCACACATATAAATATATAAATATTAAGAGGAGAGGACAGGAAGTTCTTTATTACAGTTCAACGTCAAATAATAATGTTATAGAAGTAATTGAATTAGAAAAATCACCATTTGACAATCATCATAGTAATAATTTATTCAGGCTAAAATCAATTGTTAAAACTAGTGAGTAAATTGTGGGTGAAACATTGATTTAGAGAAAGAAATATTCACATCATCTCAAAGTGGCTTCCCCCAAATTATTTATCAAGAACAAAAAAAATTTATGGTGGGAAACCTAGTGAGCACATCCTAAGCCAAGTGATAAAAGTTTACAACACCAAAAATAATTTAAAAGTATATCATGTGGCTCTTTATTAGATGCACTGAGAAAACAAAAACTGACTTTTGTAGCACTTATGCCAAAATTGCATAACCATCATTTAATGATGAGGAACTATCAAGAAACCCCTAAAAAGCATTCTATAAAATAATTGTTTTTTCTCTTAAAGAACATCAGAGTTATGAAAGAAAAAGAAAGATTGGAAACTATTTCAGTTAGAGACTTAAAGAGATTAAATTCTATAGGTGACCAGAAGTGAATAGCCTAGAAATATATATTAAATTTCAACAAAATATATTATTGGGAAAAAATGATCAGGTTTTAATGGAGACTATGGATTAAATTATAGTAAATTATTCACATAAATTTCTGAATTTTGTTCTTCTACTATGGTCATGTAAGAAAATATCTTTATCCTTAGTACCAGAATAACTGAATAATTTACATAGTATAATATATATGCACAGGGGTAAAAGGGAATGATATTTGTCTGCAGTTTACTCTCAAGAGTAAATGTTTCAAGAAAAATGTCAGAGCAGGTGGGGGAAATATATCTGCAAATAAATACTTAGCAAATATGGGTAAAGTACATATAGGGTTTTTTTTGTAATATTTTTATAAATTTAAATTTGAAAGTACAGCAAAATTTAAAAGTTACAAAATTATAATAAATTCTTATCTTATCCTTAATTTGCTAAATTGGTAAGTTTCATGAAATACTCTATAGCAAATGGGTAAAGAGATCATTTGTAATTATAAATTTTTACTACATATGCTATATGCAGTCCATAATATTAAGTATGCTTTGTTTTGACAATGTTTCCATTTAAATACTTCTCTAATGTGTTTCTAGGCATATGTGTATGAGAACTTCTTTCTGGTCAAGATGATGGCATAGGCAGACATGGCTCATCTCTTTGCACAACCACATCAAAATTACAACTAAAATATAGAACAACCATCACTCAGAACTGTCAGAAATTGAGTTGGATGGAAGTCTGACAATTATGGAATTAAAGAAACCACATCCATCCAGACTGTTAGGAGGGGTGGAGATGTGAAACAAGCTGGTCCCCCTCTGCCACGTGTGAATAAAATTTCAGGAGGGATATCGTGGGAGTGAAGAGTCCCAACCTCACATCAGGTGCCCCAACCCAGGATTCCAGTGCCAGGAAGATAAGTCCCTACAACTTCTGGCTGCACAAGCCAACAGAGATTGAGTTGGTAAAAAAAAAACTTCTGGAGCCCCAAGCAGTTCCTCTCAAAGAACCCACACATGGACTCACCTACTCAGATTCACTGCTCTGAGCTCCAGTACCGGGGTAGCAGCTTGAAAGTCACCAGTGGTATATACAGAGAAGCTGAAAGGTTTGGAATTAAGGCAAGCAGAGGCCAATGTCTCTTTTCTAAATGTTCCCATACAACAAACACTTCAAAAATTTATATGGAACCATAAATGACCCTGAATAGCTACATCAATTTTTAGAAAGAAGAGCAAAGTAGGAGGGATCACAATTCCTGACACCAAACTGTATTACAAAGCCACTGTAATCCAAACAGCCTGGTACTGGTATAAAAACAGGCACATGGACCAGTGGAACAGAACAGAGAGCTCAGAAATAAACCCAAGTCTCTGTGGTGAATTAATATTTGACAAAGGGGGCAGCAACATAAAATGGAGTAAAAATAGCCTCTTCAACAAGTGGTGTTGGGAGAACTGGACAGCTACATGCAAAAAAATGAAAGTGGAGCACCAACTTACACCATACACAAAAATAAATTCAAGGTGGATAAAATATTTAAATATAAGCCGTAACACCATTAAAGTCCTAGAGGAGAACATAGGCAGAAAAATCTCAGACATTTCACGCAGCAACATTTTTACTGATATGTCCCTTAAAGCAAGGGACATAAAGAAAAAAATAAACAAATGGGATCTCATGAAAATAAAAAGCTTCTGCATGGCTAAAGAAAACAGTATTAAAATAAAAAGAGAACCAACTGTATGGGAAAACATATTTGCCAATGATACCTCAGACAAGGGTTTAATCTCCAAAATATAAAGAACTTACACAGCTCCACTCTAAGACAAGCAACCCAATTAAAAAATAGGCAAAAGACTTGAACAGACACTTCTCCAAGTAGGACATACAGAGGATCCAGAGACACATGAAAAGATGCTCAATATCACTAGCTATGAGAGATGCAAATTAAAACCACAATGAGATATCACTTCACACCATTCAGAATGGCCATCATAAACAAAACAATAAACAACAAGTGTTGGAGAGGTTGTGGAGAAAAGGGGACCCTAGTGCACTGTTTGTGGGATTGCAGACTGGTACAACCACTATGGAAAGCAGTATGGGATTTTCTAAGAAAACTAAAAATGGATCTACCTTCTGACCCAGCAACCCCACTCTAGGATTATATCCTAAGAACCCTGAAATACCAATGCAAAAGAACCTATGTACCTCATTGTTCATAGCAGCACAATGTACAATAGCCAAGTGTTGGAAGCAACCAAGGTGCCCATCAGTAAATGAATGGATCAAAAAATTATGGTATATTTACACAATGGAATTCTATGCAGCAGAAGGAAAGAAGGAGCTCCTACCCTTTGCAACAGCATGGATGGAACTGGAGAGCATTATGCTAAGCGAAATAAGCCAGGAAGTGAAAGACAAATACCATATGATCTCACCTTTTACAGGAACCTAACCACCAAAACAAACTAACAAGCAAAGTATAGCCAAAGACATTGAAATTAAGAACAGACTGACAGTCACCAGAAGGGAGAGGGGAGGGAAGATCAGGGGAAAAGGTGAAGGGTTTACAGGAACAAGTATAAAAGACGCATGGATAAAAATTAGGGGAGTGGAAATAGGAGGGAGGTGGGGAGGGCTGGGGTGGTGGGCTGGGATGGGAGTAAAAGACAGAAAACTGTACAAGAACAACAGTTAAAATAAAAATAAAAATAAATAAATAAAAATAAATAAAAAAAATAAACCCTCCCCCAACAGAACCAGTAAGCTGGTACCACATCTGAGACTCCATCAACCTGGTTAATAATGTTTGACCCAATTTGGAGATACCAACAGACGCTGCCCCACCAACTTAAAAGCAGCAAGAGAAACTTTGTTACCTACAGGGGAGTCCCCATAAGACTGTCACCTGCTTTCTCAAAAGAAACTTTGCAGGCTAGGAGGTATTGACAAGAAATAGTCCATATCATGAAAAGCAGAGAACTACAGCCAAGATTGCTCTACCCAGCGAAGCTATCATTTAGAATGGAAGGGCAGATAAAGAACTTCCCAGAAAAGAAAAAGCTAAAGGAGTTCATCATCACCAAACCATTGTTATATGAAATGTTCAAGGGACTTACTTAAGAAAAAGAAGAAGATCAGAACTATGAACAATAAAATGGCAAAAATACAAATATATCAACAATTGAATCTAAAAAAACAAACTAAGCAAACAAGAACAGAGACAGAAAGTACAGTAGAGTAAATGGAGTAGCCAAAGAACTTATACACATGACCCATGGACATGAACAATGGTGGGTGGGTTGCCTGAGGGAGTGTGGGGTGCTGAGTCGAAGGACAGTAAGAGGGAAAAATCAGAAAAACTGTAATAGCATGATCAATAGAATATAATTAAAAATAAAAAACTAAAATTGATTGTAATAATTTTAAAAAAGTATATGTGTATATGTATGTGTGGAATTTACTTTTATAAATGTGTGTACTCTTTTCTCCCTTTCTGCACTTGGGTATTTTTCGATTCTTGTGGAATTTGAAACCTATACCCACTAGAGTTACATTTTCCTCATTCTTTTATATGTGCAGAGCCTAAACAGCTTGGGGTTTGTTTGCACTTCAAAGTCAAAGAGCAATCTATATTATAGAGAGCCCTCTGGATTTTGTAGTCAAATTAATATATTTTAAAGCTTCTCTTAGCCATTAATTAATTGTGACCATGGATAAATAATTTTATCATCATGAATTTCAGTTTCTAAATTTTAACTTGCAAGATTATTGTGATAATCAGTTACCATTTGGGTCAAATGCCTTGGCACATAGTAATCAATAAATGGAAATTTTTATTTTTATTTCATTTTGTTGTTTTGGAGGAGAATTATACCTACTATTAATGTTCCTATAGTTCCCATGCCTCTATGCAAGGGAATAGGTTTTATTCTGTCAATTGCAAGGCAGCTAACTAATTCAAACTCTTTCAAGAGTAAATAAGCAGTAATCTCAAAGATTATCCAATCCAGCGTTCACATCTGATTTTTAAAACAATTTTCATCTATACCTTCAGATAGTTTAAAAAGTTAAATAGATCTGCTAGATATAACAAAAAACAATAAATGCAGTCGCCTTTCAATTCAATTCCCCAGAGTCTTTTTAGCTATTTTTTGCTAATATCAACTTCCATATTTCTAAAAAAAAGTCTATACCATTTATTTTTTGCTTATTTATTGTAGATATGGTTCCATTGTTTTCTAACTTCTAATGTTGCAAAGAAGTAAAATGTTCTTTATTTTATATACACTGTAAGGGATGTAATTGTTTCCTCCAATAATTTAGGATCCTCTATCTCTGGAGTAGTCAGGATCCAAATAAAGTAGATTGTGATAGACTTTTCATTTATTGTCTTGGGCTATTATGGGGCTTTTTTAGTTTGGAGGCTCAAGTCCATCAATTCTGGGAAACGTTTTTGTATTATTTGCTGTATAATACAGAAAATAATTCTGGGAAAAATTATCACTTTCTAAAACTCTTATGTATGTGTTGTACTTCTTAGTTAAACATGTTTTGTCTTTATTATAAATCTTTTTGCCATTTGATTCCAATTTCTAGGATACTTTCATGACAAAATATTCCAATTCATAAATTTCTTATTTTAATCATATTTTAATAACTCATTATTAATCTCTTAAGATACAAGTGAAGTTCTTCTGTTGTGTGCACTATCTCAATTCAGGGGGATCTTCTGTCTGTGTGTGTGTATGTTGATGTTTTTCCCCAAACATTTGGAGGTTCTTGATGGACCATTCATACTTCAGGTTGAAACAACAAAAAACTTACCAGAAGAACTTTTTCCATGGGTGGGCCTTGTTAACCAAAGGTTTTCAAACTTGAAAAATCAAATAGCTAAACAGATTTTTCATTGAAAACTACCAAATATCGGTATTTTGGATATTCTCTCTAAGGAAGTTCAGTCTCATTTAATAAATAATCTTCCAGTCATTTGCCAGGGGAGCCTGAAGCTGGCTGCCTTTGTTGCAATGTTGTGTGAGAGTAGAGGATTGAAATCCCACCTTTACTATGAAGATTTTCATTCAGTCCCCTCTAATGACCTGTCTAAAATGCAGTAATGTCTTCCAATGCTCGCACATTTGACTGGCCCTACCAGGTGTTCTTTCTGGCAGAAGCAGCTAGGTTTATGTAGAGGGTAGTAGACTGCTGAAGCTTCGATTACAGTGCCAGCTGGGAGAAAAACACTACAACTGTCAATAGGTGATAATTCCTTATCATTACAATTCATGAGTTGAGAAAACAAAGGTGTAACTATTGTATCTACTAACCTACTGTAAGTATTTTTGTTCCAATTACTACAAACTTGGGCTCCATGGGTGTGGATGTCCTAGAGGCCAGGAATGAAATCCTTGTACCAGACAATAGAGTTACGATCTTAATAGTGGAAGCTGAGACTGCTATCTGCTGTTTTAGGCTTCTTATGCCACTGAACCAATACCATAGAAGAGGGTTAGTGTATGTGTAAGAGATTTATTATGATTATCAGGGGAAATTTCCTTGCTGCTACACAATAAGGGCAAGAAAAACTGTGTTGATGTCCAGGGCATTAATTAGGGCACATTTTAGTTTATTATACTCCGTAGTCTTGATCAATGAAAGACTCATTGCAATAAAAACCAGACATCAAAGACTCAAATTGTTTATAGATTAAAATATTGACTACCTCCCAGGAAAGATTATCATCCAGCAAATATGCCAGGAAAGGATAAAGATAGGCATAATTTTTCATAGAATAAGGTGGCTATAAAAATAAACTTAGCCTTCACAACTAGCTATGAAAGTGGGGTCTAACACAGCTACATTTTCTGTAACTATTTCCTTATCCTACACAGTGTTATATAAACTATGGTGTTATTTAATGTTTTGTATTTTAGGTGAGCATATGATGGGGTATTTATCATGCTGCCATGGTAAGATTGTTTATGGGACTTCATGTACTCCTCTGTTGGGAAAATGAAGATCTTATCCTAATAAAATACAAGAGTGGATGCTGCAAATCAGAAGGAGAGGATTGCATCAGATGACTTCCGTTTGACACCCCCCATTCATTTTCCACAACTTTCTAATCTTGTCTCATTCACTATTCCACCAGCAGACTCTTTTCTCTACCTGAAGCTGACTATATGATCCAAATAAACGAGGATTCTGAAGACAGAGACATAGCTAGATAGTCATTGCTTCCTAGCACAACCAAAAGAATGACAACCACAAATTTAAACCAAGAAACAAACAGAACTGCCAGAATATTGAACAGTATGGAAGTCTGACAGCAAGGAGTTAAAGAAGAAACATTCTTCAGACTGGTGGAGGAGTGGAGTTGGGCAGCTGGAGTGGAGAGAACACATGCCAAGGCAGCTGACCTGGCAGGCAGGGCCTGTGGCTGGTGGACCAGGTCCTACATATGTGTGCAGATAAGCCCAGTAGAACAACTGGGGAGCAAGAGAGACCATGCAACCCAGAGTTCCAGCATGGGAAACTAGAGCCTCAAAACCTTTGGCTGTAAAAACCTGTGGGGTTGTGGCAGTGAGAGAAACACCCAGCCCCAAAGGAGAGTTTGTTGGAGAGACCCATGGAATCCTAGAATGTACATAAACCCACCCACCTGGGAATGGGCCCCAGAAGGGCCCAATTTCCTTGTGGGTAACAAGGGAAGTGAGTGAAAGCTGGCTAAGAGCTGAGCAAGTGGCATTGTTCCCTCTCTCTGACCCCTCCCCCACAGATAGCACAACACAGTGATGTTGGCTTTCCCACCTTGGCGAATAACTAAGGCTCTGCCCTTTACAGTGTAACACATGTGAGGAGACAAAGAAATATGGCCCAACCCTGGCTGGCATGGCTCAGTGGACTGAGTGCCAGGCTGCAAACCAAAGAGTTGCCAGTTCAGTTTCCAGTTAGAGCACATGCCTGGGTTTCAGGCCAGGTCCTCAGTAGGGGGCACAAGAGGCACACCACATGTTGCTGTTTCTCTCCTTCTCTTTCTCTCTTCCCCTCTCTAAAAAAATTAAAATCTTAAAAAAAGAAATATGGCTCAAATAAAAAAATAGATCAAAACTCCAGAAAAAGAACTAAGCAATGAGGAGATAGCCAGCCTAATAGATAGACAGTTCAAAACACTAATGATGAGGATGCTCACAGAAATGATTGACTATGGATGCAAAATAGAGGAAGAAGTGAAGGCTATACAAAGTGAAATAAAAATATACAGGGCACCTATAGTGAAGGGAAGGAAACAGCTACTCAAATCAACATTTTGGAGGTACAAGGAAGAAATAAACATTTAACTGGAACATGATGAAGAAACAAGAATTCAAAAAAATGAGGAGAATTTTAGGAACTTCTAGGATAAGTTCAAATGTTCCAACATCCAAATGGTAGGGGTGCTAGAAGGAGAAGAAGAAGAGCAAGAAATTGAAAACTTACTTGAACAAATAAAGAAGGAAAACTTCCCCAATCTGGCAAAGGAAATAGATGTCCAGAAAGTGCAGGAAGTTCAGAGTCCCAAAGAAGTTGGACCCAAGGAGGAATACACCAAGACACATCATAATTAAGTTACCCAAGATTAAAGACAAGGCAAGAATCTTAAAAGCAGCAGGAGAAAAGGAGTGAGTTACCTTAAAAGGAGTGCCCATAAGACTATGAGCTGATTTCTCAAAACAAAACTTGGAGGGAAGGAAGAAGGGGCAGGAGTAAGTATTCAAAGTCATGAAAAACAAGGATCTGCATCTGAAATGACTCTATCCAGGAAAGTTATCATTTAGAATGGAAGGGCAGATATGCTTCCCAGATAAGGTCAAGTTAAAGGAGTTCATCATTGCCAAGCCTTTATTATATGAAATGTGAAAGGGATTTATCTAAGAAAAAGAAGATCAAAACTATGAACAGCAAAATGACAACAAACTGACAACTATCAACAACTGAACCTAAAAATTAAAAAAAAAATCAAACAAACTAAGCAAAGAACTAGAACAGGAACAGAATTATAGAAATGGTGATCATGTGGAGGGTTGTCAGTGGGGAGGGAGGAGAGAGTGGGGTGAAAGTTACAGGGAATAAGAAGCATAATTGCTAGGCATAAAATAGGTGGGGGGAGGTTAAGAATTGTATAGGAAATGCAGAAGCCAAAGAACTTATAGTTATGACCCCTGGGCATGCACTATGGTGGGGAATGCTGGTGGAAGGTAGGTGCAGGGTGAAGTGGGTTAAAGGGATAAAAAAATGGGACAACTGCAATAGCATAATCTTATAATGCACTTCAAAAACAGAAAACAAAAAAATGGGGATTCCAGTTGGATTTGGTGAGTGAGAGCCATGGTAGTACATTGTAAAGAAGGGAGAAGTGTGAGACAAGGTATTTACTCCCTTAGTTCTCTCCCTGAAAGATTGCCTGGAGCTGGCTATTTTTCTTAACCAAGGATCATTTACTGCTTATCTGCTGCTCATCATAAAGTGACCAAGTCTACACAACATTCCTGCTCATTTCTCTTATGCTTTTAAATCTAGAATCAAGACATCTTCTCTGCTACTAGTCCTATGTCCCTGCATGTAAATAACCCTTCTCAAAATTTTCTATTTCAAATGTACCATCTCTGTTTCCTATGGAGATCAGGTCTTTGTCTCTCTCTCATACACAGACAGACAGACACACACACACACACATGAAATAAATACAGTTAACAAACTTCTGTTGTGGGTTATTTAGTCTCCTACACACACACACACACACACACACACACACACACACACACACACTATAAAATATTTGGTATTAATAACACTGCAAATATTACACTTTGACTAAATCCCTTTTGTCTACTTGAGGTTTCACCTTGTAAATATCTATTTATTTGTTTATTTTTTAGAGAGAGGGGAATGGAGGGAGAAAGAGAGGAAGAGAAACATTGAAGTAAGAGAGAAACATTGATTTGTTGCCTCTCCCACACACCCCAGCCTGGACCAAATCAATAACTCAAGCATGTGGCCTGACCAGAAACCAAACTGGCAACCTTTAGCTTTGGAGAACAGCACCCAACCAACTGAGCCACACTGGTCAGGGCTGTCAATGTTTATTTTTTAAGATAAAAGAAAACCAACAAGAAATAAGAACACAATGAATTTTTTTCAATGTAGGATTTCTGAAGGACTGAATGAAAAATATTTTCCAGAGTTATTTTTAGGGCAAATTGTTTTTCTCTTCTTGAAAAGCACACTATAATTATCATTAACATCACCAGGAACTGCATAAATAATTTATCAACAAAGTAAAAAGAATCTCTTTGAGAGGATATCAAAACTTACAATATAGTATAATTTAAAATGTTAGCCTTTTTTTTTTCATTTTAATTATTGTTCTTGTACAGTTTTCGGGCTTCTACTCCCATCCCAACCCACCGCCCCAGCCCTCCATAGCTCCATCCTATTTCTACCCCCCAAGCTTTTGTCCATGTGTCTTACATACTTGTTCCTCTAACCCATTCCCCTTTTCACTTGAAATTCATATCCCTCCTCTCTTGTTCTCAATTTCAGTGTCTTTGGTTGTATTATGCTTGTTTGTTCTGTTGATTAGGTTCCTGTTAAAGGTGAGATCATATGGTATTTGTCTTTCATCTCCTGGCTTATTTGGATTAGCATAATGCTCTCCAGATCCACCCATGCTGTTGCAGAGGGTAGGAGCTCCTTCTTTCTTTCTGCTGCATAGAATTCCATTGTGTAAATGTACCATAGTTTCTTGATCCATTCATTTACTGATGGGCACCTAGGTTGCTTCCAACACTTCGCTATTGTAAATTCTGCTGCTATGAACATTGGGGTGCATAGGTTCTTTGGATTGGTGTTTCAGGTTCTTAGGATATAATCCTAGCAGTGGAATTGCTATGTCAAAAGCCAGAGACATTTTTAGTTTTCTTAGAAAATTCCATACTGCTTTCCATAGTGGTTGTACCAGTCTGCAGTACCACCAACAGTGTACCAGGGTCTCCTTTTCTCCACAACCTGTCCAACACTTGTTGTTTGTTGCTTTGTTTATGATGGCCATTCTGACTGGTGTGAAGTGGTATCTCATTGTGGTTTTAATTTGCATCTCTCTGATAGCTAGCAATATTGAGCATCTTTTCATATGTTTCTGGATCTTCTGTATATCCTCCTTGGAGAAGTGTCTGTTCAAGTCTTTTGCCCATTTTTTAATTGGGTTGCTTGTCCTCTTAGAGAGGAGTTGTGTAAGTTCTTTCTATATTTTGGAGATTAAACCCTTGTCTGAGGTATCATTGGCAAATATGTTTCCCCATACAGTTGGTTCTCTTTTTATTTTAACACTGTTTTCTTTAGCCAGATGCAGAAGCTTTTTATTTTGATGAGATCCCATTTGTTTATTTTTTTTTCTTTATGTCCCTTGCTTTGAGGGGCATATCAGTAAAAATGTTGCTGCGTGAAATGTCTGAGATTTTCCTGCCTATGTTCTCCCCTAGGACTTTAATGGTGTTACGGCTTATATTTAAATATTTTATCCACCTTGAATTTATTTTTGTATATGGTGTAAGATAGTGCTCGACTTTCATTTTTTTGCACATAGCTGTCCAGTTTTCCCAACACCACTTGTTGAAGAGGCTACTTTTACTCCATGTTATGTTGCTGCCTCCTTTGTCAAATATTAATTGACTGTAGAGAATTGGGTTTACTTCTGGGCTCTCTGTTCTATTCCACTGGTCCATGTGCCTGTTTTTGTGCCAGTACCAGGCTGTTTTGATTACACTGGCCTTGTAATACAGTTTGGTGTCAGGTATTGTGATCCCTCCTACTTTGCTCTTCTTTCTCAAAATTGCTGCAGCTATTCGAGAACATTTATGATTCCATATAAATTTTTGAAGTGTTAGTTCTATGTCTGTGAAATATGCCGTTGTTAATTTAATAGGTATTGCATTAAATCTGTAAATTGCTTTAGGTAATATGGACATTTTGATGATGTTAATTCTTCTGATCCATGAACATGGTATATGTTTCCATTTGTTTGTGTCTTCCTTGACTTCCTTCTTCAGTGTTATGTAGTTTTCTGCATAAAGGTCTTTTACCTCCTTGGTTAGGTTTACTCATAGGTATTTTATTTTTCTTTTTGCCATATTAAATGGGATTTTTTTTTCTTGATTTCTACTTCTGCTGCTTCATTGTTGGTATACAGAAATGCCGTTAATTTCTGGATATTGACTTTGTATCCAGCTGTTTGGCCAAATTCATTTAGTAGGTCAATCAGCTTTTTGGCCGAGTCTATAGGATTTTCTATGTACACTATCATGTCATCTGCGAATAATGTTAGTTTTGTTTCCTCCTTTCCAATTTGGATGTCTTTTATTTCCTTTTCTTGTCTAATCATTTTGGCTAAGTCTTCCAATACTATATTGAATAGAAATGGTGAAAGTGAACAACCTTGTCATGTTCCTGATCTTAGTGGAAAAGATTTTAGTTTTTGCCTGTTGAGTATGATGTTGGCTGTAGGTCTCTCATATATGGCCTTTATTATTTTGAGCAATGCTCCCTCTATTCCCACTTTGCTGAGTGTTTTTATCATAAGTGGGTGCTGTACCTTATCAAATGCTTTTTCTGCATCTATTGATATGATCATGTGATTTTTGTCTTTGCTTTTGTTTATGTGATATATTACATTTACTGATTTGCAAATGTTGAATCATCCTTGCATCCCTGGGATAAATCCCAGTTGGTTTTGATGTATGGTCTTTTTAATGTATTGTTGGATGCAGTTTGCCAATATTTTGTTGAGGATTTTAGTGTCTATGTTCATCAGCAATATGGGACTGAAGTTTTCTTTCTTTGTTATGTCTTTATCTGGTTTGGGGATGAAAATGATGCCGGCTTCATAAAAAGTTTGGGAGTCTTCCATCATTTTGGATTTTTTCAAAAAGTTTGTAAAGGATAGGGGTTAGCTCTTCCTTGAATGCTTTGTAAAATTCTCCTGTGAAACCATCTGGTCCTGAGCTTTTCTGTGTTGGGAGTTTTTTGATTAGTGCTTCTATTTCATCTGTTGTTATTGGTCTGTTCAGGCTTTCTGCTTCTTCTTCATTGAGTTTTGGGAGATTATATTTTTCTAGAAACTTGTCCATTTCAACTAGGTTTTCAAATTTCTTGGCATACAGTTCTTCATAGTAATTTCTTACAATCCTTTGTATTTCTGTGGTGTCAGTTGTAATCTCTCCTCTTTCATTTCTGATTGTGTTTATTTGGGTCCTCTCTCCTTTTTTGTTGATGAGCCTGCTTAAATGCTTATCAATATTGTTTACCTTTTCAAAGAACCAGCTCCTGGATTCATTGATCCTTAGAATTGTGCTTTTAGTCTCTATGTCTTTTAATTCTGCTCTGATCTTGGTTATTTCCTTCCTTCTACTTGCTCTGGGCTGTCTTTGTTGTTGTTCCTCGAGTTCTTGTAGGCATAGGGTTAAGTTGATTGTTTGAAGTGTTGCTATCTTTTTAGGTAGGCCTGTATCACTATGAACTTTCCTCTAAGGACTGCCTTTGCTGTGTCCCATAAGTTTTGGGTCGTTGTGAGTTCATTTTCATTTGTTTCCAGAAACTTTTTGATTTCCACCATAATTTCATTCTTGACCCATTCATTGTTTAATAGCATGCTATTCAATCTCCATGATTTTGAGGACTTTCTGTTTTTCCCCTTGGGGTTGGTTTCTAGTTTCAGTCCCTTGTGTTTGGAAAAAATGCTTGGTATGATTTTAATTTTCATGAATCTGTTGAGGTTAGTTTTATGTCCTATCATGTGGTCTGTCTTTGAGAATGTTCCATGTGCATTTGGAAAGAATGTGTATTTAGTTTCTTTGGGATGAAGGGCTCTATATATATCAGTTAAGTCCATTTCATCTACAGTCTTGTTCAATGCCTCAATATCTTTGTTGATATTTTGTTTGGAAGATCTGTCCATTTTTTATTTTGGGGTGTTAAAATCTCCTATTATAATTGTGTTGCCATCAACATCTTTCTTGAAGTCCTCTAAGATTTTCTTGACGTATTTAGGTGCTCCTATGTTTGGTGCATATATATTTACAATGATTATGACTTCTTAGTGGATTCTTCCCTTGAGTATTATGAAGTGAACTTCTGGGTCTCTCTTTATGGCTCTTCTCTTGAAGCCTATTTTGTCTGGTATGAGTATTGCTACCCCGGCTTTTTTTCCTGTCCATTTACTTGGAAAATTTGTTTCCAGCCCTTTAATTTGTATTGCTCTGTGTAGATCTTTTGTCCTGAGGTGGAACTCTTGTAGGCAGCATATGTGTGGGTCATGCTTTCCTATCCATTCAGCTATTCTATGTCTTTTGATTGGAGCATTTAATGTATTTACATTTAAGGTTATTATTGATAGGTACTTATTCATTGCCATTTTTGTTCCTGTGTTCCTTTCCCTCTCTTTCTTCTTTTCTTTCTTCCCTTAAAGCAGGCCCTTTAGTATCTCTTGCAGAGCTGGTTTGGTAGAGGTGTATTGTTTCAGACCTCTTTTGTCTGGGAAGCTCCTTATTTGGCCTTTTATCTTGATTGAAAGCCTTGCTGGGTAAAGTAGTCTTGGTTGGAGGCCTTTGGTTCTCATTACTTGGAATATTCCTTGCCATTCTCTTCTGGCTTGGAGTGTTTCCATTGAGAAGTCAGCTGCTAACCTTATCAGGGCTCCCTTGTATGTTACTTCCTTCTTCTCCCTTGCTGCCTTTAAGAGTCTCTCTTTCTCTTGGAATTTTGCCATTTTAATTATGATGTGTCTTGAAGTGGGCTTTTTGGTTTCCTTTTGATTGGGACTCTCTGTGATTCCTGGATTTGTTTGACTTTTTGTCTCATCAAATTAGGGAAGTTTTCCATCATTACTTTTTCAAATAGGTTTTCTATCCCTTGCTTTTCTTCTTCTGCCTCTGGCATCCCTATTATACGGATATTATTACATTTCATGTTGTCTTGCATTTCTCTTAATCCCTCTTCATTCTTTCTGAGCCTCTTTTCATTTTGTTGCTCTTTCTGGATGTTTTTTTCTACTTGGTCCTCCAACTGGCTGATGCGATCTTCTGCTTCATCAATTCTGCTTTTCATGCCTTCCACTGTGTTCTTCAGTTCAGAAATTGTGTTCTTCATTTCCTCTTGGCCCTTGTTGGTAGTTTCTATTTCCTTTTTCATGTTGATATAGTTTGCAGTGAGTTCCTTGTAGCTTCCCTGTAGTTTCTGGTAACTCATTGAGAGTTCTTGGAGCTTCCTGACAACCATTGCTTTGAACTCACAATTTGATAGTTGAGTTGCCTCCATTTCATTTAGCATTCTTTCTGCAGCTTCCTCCTTTTCTTTCATTTGGGGATTGTTTCTTTGTCTTCCCATTGTTTGCGAGGCTCTTCTTGTTAGGCTCAGTTTCTTAAATTGATTTGTTCTGGTTACCTCTGTTTATGGTGTGACCTTCTGTGGTAGAATGTCAGTGAGATTCAGTGGTGCTGTCTCCTTCAGGTATCCTGGTGTTCATGGCTTCCAGTGTCTCGGCTGTTGAAGTGCCCCCTCTTTGGGACCAACTCTGGTCTTTCCTCAGTTCTGGTTTTTTTGTTTTGTTTTGTTTTTGTCTCACTCATAGGTGTTTAAAAAGAAAAAAGAGGTGGAAAGAAAAAAAGGAAAGAAGGAAAAGGAAATAAAAAATGAAAAGAGAATAAAGAAAAGCAGAATGAAAAAGAAAAGGAAAAAGGGAAAGGAAGAAGAAATAAGCTTGGAAAGAAAGGAAGAAGGAATAAAACAAGAAAGAAGTAATGAAAGGCAAAAGGAGTTGAGTGGTAAAAAAAGATCAAAATAATGAAAAATTAATAATAAAAAAGAGACAAAAGGAAAAAAAACCCACACACACAAAAAAAAATCACCAAAACCACCAACTCTTGCTGTTATCAATCTTGCCAAGCTGGTTTTTCTGGCCTTGATGACCGCAGTGGCTCAAGGTTGACTGTATTGTTTTTCTCCCTTTTTAGCACTCAGTTATCTTTGGCCTACTGTCCTCAGAGCTAGCCCAGGGCCTCTCTGCACAGGGCCTCAGGTGTGTCTTCTGAGGCAGCACGTGCCTACTGCGATCGCAGGCGTGCAAGCGCTAATGATCTTTCAGCCTTCCATGCACAGGCGCCAACTGTCCTGAGAGCATGAATCGACCCTCATGCAGGTGGCACACTGGTGTCTAAGATCTCCCAGCAGCCCACTCAGGTCCCCAATGGTGCAAGGGCACCGAGAGACCATATTGCAGCTCCCTGTTGGCGCGTGGGCACCGAGAGACTCTATGGTATCTCAGCTCCCTGATGGGGCACACAGGGGCGCTGAGAGACTGTAGTGCTGAACGACTGTAGCATGGGTCCCCCAGTGGTGTGCTGGTGCCAATGGATCCCTGCACAGCTGTTCCCAAAGGTACGTGGGTGTAGACAGTAGCGCAAGCTCCAAGGCGCAGTCCTCCCAGGGCTGTGAGATCTTAACTCCTCTCTGTGAGATTTCAAGCAACCAGGTTTATCCCAGTGCTGCCGAGACCTTGTTTGGCTGATCAGGGAGTGGTTGACCCAGCTCCCTCCCTAGAGTCTTATGGCCAGCACTGGCCCGGGATCTCAGCCCCTGCCCTGGTCTCCGCGCTGCTGGAGTACTCTCCTTACCATCTGGTTTTTCAATGTCCACTGCAATTTTCAATCTCCTGTTTTCAAATATGCTGTGTTTCTGGTGTCTGTTCGCTGTGCTCCAGGTTTTTCACCTGTGTGAAGGGGGAAAAGGGATATGCATCCTCTTACCGTGCCACAATCTTCTCTCTACCTAAAAATGTTAGGCTTTTAAATGCAGTACTTTTTCCCAAGAAGTACCATTACTTTCAATTTCTTTTCCTCGGGCTATGTAACTCTTTGTTTTTACAAAAAGAAAAAAATATATATAAGTTACCAATAATAAAAAAGAAAAGGCTATTTCATGGTAGAGAAAAATTTGCAATCATGTGTGATGGAAAATGGAAATAAGCAAAGTTACAAAGCAATAGCCTATTTACATATCATTTCTATGAAGTTTCTTCCCCACATGATATTCTTTTTAAAACGACTTTCTCTACACAACTACACAGAAAAAAATTAAAGGACAGATAAAACATTCTTCCCAACCTAGTAGCTTCCATTAGGGCAGTGTATTTATTTCTAGATTAGTACAGACAATTGAAAATAAACTTGTACTACTCCTGGTATTCACATGCCATTCAAGAACTACAGTTCCTTCTTCAAGTAGTACTAACTTTCTGTTCGCCTGATGTCTCAATCAAGAACATCTTCAAATCAGTCTCCAGCTCTCTGTATTATTTTCATCATCATCAGAAATTAATAGTAGCGGGAGTACACTATCATTATTATTATTTCCTACTATTTTAGTTCAAAGTTTCCTCCCTTCTTGCCTGAACTATTGTAATAGCTGTTAAACTGACCTCATTGAATCTCCCTTTTCTCTGATTTACCCTCCTTGATATATCTGACCATTCTCATTCCCCTGAATGGGGCCCTTAAAAAGCTCTTCATTGTCTACAGAATAACATCTAAGATCCTTAGCATGAAGTGTAGTACCCTTTATGACTTTATGACATAACTTCTGCAAGCTTTCTTAGGTTTGTCTTTCTCTTCATCTTGTTCTCTATCTACATGGAAACTGAGCATTGGATCATACCTTTTTTTTATCCTGTCTATCTGGTGGTCTCTCTTTCCCTCAAAATTCATTCAAGAGTCACTTTTTTGGCAATTCCTTTTCTGGCTTCCTGATTAAAAATGATCACACTGTCAGGGGAGGTAGAAGAGGGTATAGGGGAGATAAATGGTGATATAAAGAGACCTGACTATGGGATGGTGAACACACAATATGACATACAGTTGTTGCATTATAGAATTGTATACCTGAAGCCTATATAATTTTATTAACCAATGTCATCCAAATAAAGTCAAATAGAAAATAAACGAACAAACAAATAAATAAATAAGAAATAGATAAATGCCTTAAAAAACAACTTTAACAAAGTAATCAGCCCTGGCTGGTGTGGTTAAGTGGATTGAACACCAGCCTGCAAACCAAAGGCTAGCCACTTCGGTTCCATTCAGGGCACATGCCTAGGTTTTGGGCCAAGTCACCAGCAGGGGGCACACTAAAGGCAACCACACATTGATGTTTCTCTCCCTCTGTTTCTCCCTCCCTTCTCCTCTCTCTAAAAATAAATAAATAAATAATCTATTAAGATGATCATGCTGTTCTCCAGGTGTTCATACTTCAACTTGGTATATTTAATCTCAGCTTTGTTACTTGACTATACCTTATAACCTGCCTGTGCTCTAGGCTCTTCTTTGAGAACTGAACCAATATTTCTGTGTACAGTAACTAACATACCACATGGCACACAGTAGGCACTAAATGCATTTTTGTTGAAATGAATGGATAGAGAAATAAACAAGTATTCACAACAGAAACTATATTGCATAAAATATGTTTGTTTATTAAGAATCCAGGGTAAGTTCCTGACTCAAGTTGCTTATATCAATTTAATTAGGTGGAAATGGCATATGCGTATAAAAAATCAAGTGCATGAGCCAGGGTCCCAACTGAAAACAGATGGCACATTCTAATTTAAGAAGATTGATTTACAAAGGGTCTGATAACAAAGTTTTGGAGATGTTACAGGGAAATTTCAAGGAATAGTGCAAGAACCTATTTGCACTGTCACAGATATTGTAGCTATTTCTAGCCTTATGCCTGAGGAAATGAAGAGATAAATAGGAAGAAAAGTTATTGGAACCTGGAAGAAGAGAAAATTATGCAAAACAATATTAAAAACAGTGACTTTAGGATAAGGGACATAACCAACCCAATATGACCTAAAAATGGTAGTCCATGGGCAGAACTTCTCTGCTCATTCTCCTTCCCTTTAATCTGTTGCTGAGTCTCCACCTTAGTTATATGCAATTGGAAACCAAAGGGCACTATAACTCAGTAGTATGTTCCTATAAGTCAAGCTCCAGAATAGCAGAGCGAGGTGAAAAGGGGTGAACAATAAATCTAGAGAAAACAGAAGATGACCAGCACAGCAAGTGTCTTATACTTCCTTGGATCATCAAGTAGTCTAGTATATCAGTTTATATGTAGTAGAGCCCCAACAAGAACTTGTGGACAGTTTGATAATAAGCATTACTAAAATATCATTTAGTGGCAGCCATGGAGGTACACTATCCAGCTCTCTCTTCAAGAAAGAAATAGCCATTCAACTGTGAAATAAGCAGTTAGTTGACAGCCTCTATCTGTAAGGCCATCAGGATTTGTTGCATCCTTTGAATCAAATTCATGGTTTTCCTAAGCATCTCCCAGCCAATGAATGATCATGGTGGGAATACTATGGATTGGCCATTACTGTCTATTGGGAGACTTTACTAATGGACAATCTTTTCTCAAAAGTTCCTTGTTGAGATGACCAAAACTTAGATCTGCTTCCTAGTCTGGGGCTTTTTCTGTCCAATTCTGCTTTATGCTCTTTTATCTCTCATAATCATTGTCCCCCAATAACAACTTACTCTTTCTAACTCTAACCATCTGCTTATTAAACTGACACATATGCATACTTAATGAGTGATCTAGAAAATAAGAGTTTCTTTATGAAAAAAGACTGGAGTGGTCTAGTTTCACAGAAGAGAATTGGGAAATAGGTCTTAAACAATGAGAAGGAAGAAAAATTGTAATATCAATGTCAGAACACCTTCCCCTCAATCTTCATCAGATTTTCCAGCAACCCATTCTATGTCAGGATTAAGGTTAGAATTAAATGAGAGAGTATACTGTTTCTGAAACTTAAGTAAGCCTGTTGGCAGAGGCTGTCACTATGCATTACTTTAAACTCATTCTTGACTCCTCCCTAGGACACTTTCTAGAGATGTTGAAGAAGTTAAATGCTTACTGTCCCAGTGTCTCTTCCACTAGGGTTACCCATGTGATACAAAGTGATATATACAAAGAAATTATAGAGATATTTATTTTTCCTGATGAAACAAATAGATGTAAATGAGGAAGCATCTTGAGACCAAGATGAAAAGAACAAACACATCAGGTTTTACAGAGTAGAAAAATAGATGATACATAGATAGATATAGTTAGAGAGATGATAGATAGATAGATAGATAGATAGATGATAGATAGATAGATTTCAAAACTGTGTTCTTGAAATGTTGCTCAACCCTGGCCTGTCCAACTCTGGACTGCTTCCCACTGTAATTGGGTTATATGAAAATTTATACTGTTATTTGTGATTCACCATGATCTGTGCAGGACATCATATCCTGACTTCTAGAAGCATTTAAACCAGATTCTTAGGTACATTTTTTTTTGTCATTGAAAAGGTAGTTTATTACTTACAGTTCCAAAGAGAATCCAGCAATTGTAGTCCTGGGCATTTATCCCAGAGAAATGAAAATGTTAGTTCACACAAAAACTTTATATTAACCACATTTTCTACTTTCTGTATCTGATGCTTTGGCATGTGGTGCTTCACCAAGTAGGGATGGACTGACCCTCCCATGACTGGTTAAAGGTTTGTAGATTCTTAGACAGCAAAGCACTTTCCTAGGAGCCTGCCTTTCATATGCCAATGACCTAATCCAAAATCCAAAATCTCCCAACATCTTGCTGGTTTTATGGCTCCTCTTACACTTCTGAGACACTATTTTCCTTCTTCAATTACCCCAGAGCCAGGTATTAGGTGGCCTATGCACCATAAAGCCCACTAATTTTTTTTTCAGAGTAGCTAATCCTAATTTGGTTTGTCTGCTTAAGGTACCCAATTCATTAATCCTTATTTTTCTGGGCTTCAGAATATCATGAGAAGGAATTTAAATTAGGTTCTCAGTTGACATTCACACAACTTGACTAATATTCTGCAGGACTTCCAAAGAAAGCCACAATGGAAGAAAATACAATAAAATCTCTACAGGGAAGTATATATGAATCTTTCACAAAGGCATGAGTGAAAAACTGTCTTTATTGCTGGGACCAGGTATCAGAAGTAACAGGATTTCTAGGTAGAGGGGTTGCACAGCCCTCTGTGAATTTTAAGAGTCAGATGGCTCTGAAATAAAGAGGAACACAGTGTTCCCAGAGGTGAAACAACTCTGCTGAGGTACCCCTCTAAAAGAGGTTGCAAGAAAAATAGGCAAGGGTTTTCATACTGTCTGGAGAAAAAGAAAAGAGCAAGAATATGTTGATTTTTAAAGGATTAGTAGGTCTTCTGGCCTTAGCTCTGACATATAAAAAGCTTGTAAGTCATCAACACAGTGCTTACAATAAGAAAAAGAACTGGGCACACTAAACATCAATGGCTTTTCTTGAAAGGAAGACTGCATAAGAAATCTGCTTTAAATATTAAGACTGATAGTTTAAATGTAAAGAAAGAAAAACATATTTTGTTAACACTAATCAAAGAAAGCTAGTGTAGCTATACTAACAGGAAGCCAAGTAGACCTAAGAGCATTTAAGAAAATCTATCAGGAAAAAAACAGAGGTGGTCAATTCTTCAAAAGACTTAACAATCCCAAACATGCATGAACTTAACAAAATACCAAAATAGGTGATGCCAAAACTGATTAAAGTGAAAGGAGAAATAGACAAACCCAATATTACATTTGGAGACATCAATACCTCTGTCAGCAATTGGTAGATAAAGCAGGCAAAATGAAATTGAAAAATCAATTAGGATATAGTTGACTTGAATAGCAATATCAATCGACTTCATACATTTGAAATTAATAAAATACTTCATCCAAAATCAGTAGTATGTATATTGTCCTCATACTTACAGGGGACACTTTCCAAAATAGATCACATTCTGGACCATGAAATACACCTTAACAAATATGAAAGAATGAAAATCATACAAAGTATTTTCTTAGACCACAGTAGAATTTGAAAGAGAAATCAACAACAGAAGACACCTGGGAAATCTCAAACTATTTGGAGATTAAGCAACATATTTATAATAACAGATGGATCAAAGAAGAGTCTCAAGAACATAATATAAAATATTTTGAAAATACAACTTAAAATTTGTCAGAGTCAGAGAAAGCAGCATTTACAAGAAAATTTTTAGCATTAAATACATATCTTTAAAAAGAAAAAAGGTCTAAAATAAACAAGGTAAGCTTAAACTTTAGAAGAGAAAGAAGAGCAATTTAGCAAGAGGTAGAAAAATGTTAATAAAAAATATAATAGAAAACTGTACAATGAAAACAAGAAAACAATAGAGAAAATCAGTGAAACTAATGCATCAATACGATTGATAAACCTGTAGACAAAGAAACAAGAAAAAAAGAGGGAAGACCCAAATTACCAATATCAGAAATTAAAGGGGATGCATTACAAATAATCACATGAATATTAGAAAGATAATAAAAGAATACTAAGAACATTGCTGTGCCCGCATGTTTGATAACTAGATGAAATGGACCAATTCCTTGAAAGCCACAAACCACCAAAACTCATAAAAGACAAATAGTCAAATTGAATAGCTTTTAATTATTAATGAAATTGAATTAATAGTTAAAAATTTTCCAAAATAGAAAGTACCAGATCCAGATGATTTCACTGGTGAAATGTACCAAATATTTAAAGAAGAAATTATAACAATTTTTTTACAATTTCCTCCAGAAAATAGAGACAGAAAGAATATTTCCTCACTAATTCTAAAAGGCATTGCATTTTACCTATTTAGTCCTTATATCTCTAACCCCAAGTCCAGGAAAACCATTGATGTTTCTAGTGTCTCTGTAGTTTTGCCTCTTCTGGAATATATGATACTATAATGGTAAAAATAAGACACTGAGAATTTGTCAAATCCCATAGAACTTTATAATACAAAGATTAAGACAATATGTGCAAATTTTTAAAACATTATTTGGGAGGTCAGGAGATTCCAGAATGGAGTACAGAATGTGACAAAAGACTAAATGTATTACAAAAGTTTGAAACAGCCTCACTGAAGGAAGTGAAGGAAAAAGTGCTGACCTAAGTCAACTTGGAAATGAATGAAGTTTATAAGACTAAAAACAAAGGAACTATATTTAGCCACTGTGCTCTAGTTTATAAAAATGTTTCCCATGGGGTTATGGGTTAACAATTCTGAAAATAACATACATATTAAACAATCAATTAAATGAATAGCAGACAGTAGAAGCAAGATCTCACTGTTTGAGTGGGAGGTTACAGGGAAGGATGACTATTCTGTGGGCTAACTCCATGACCCCTCCAAGACCTCAGGGAACAGATGGTGACCTGGCCTACAGCCATAAGGAACGAGGAAAAGAGTATGTATCTGGATGTCCCAACCCTCTCAATGCCCCTGTGTCTATCATAACAATGTAGAGCTTTCACATGCCACTGCTGTTCCCTTCACTGCCATTACCCCTTCCCTAACCCTATAAGTAGCATCAAGGCCAGAAGTAGGGTGTGGTCTCTTACCCAATCTACTGCCGTTGGTACACACCCCTGTAACATGAGTAATAAACAGCATGCCCACATCTGCTGGCCCTCTGGGTGGTTTTAATGGAATACCACAAGCACAACTGCAACTCCCTGCGTTGAACTTCCTGTGTTACAGAAGCTAAGAATGATCCATGTGGCTATAGATTAGAGTTGAAGACATCAGTATGAACCAATTTTAGCTTTATAAAGATTATAACACACACACACACTAATACAGATGTTGCAAAAGGGGAAATGGTGTGGAGTATATAGGAAATATTTGTACTCTCTTCACAATAATTCTGTAAATCTAAAAGTAAAATTTAAAAAAAATATTGAAAACATACTAGTTAGCAACACAGAGAATAATTTCATATGTCATAGCAAAATTGGTTAATGAATTACACGGCAGAAAAAATTAACTAATAGTTTTTCTCCCTTTCCTTAAAAATAAAAGTATTAACCATGCTATGTTGTTAGGTACACAGACTAGAGATGCATCATAGAATGGTGAAAAATACCCTATGCTATAAATTAGAAAACAGAGATCTAGTGATAAGTCAGTTGCCAGCTGTGGGACCTTGTGAATTCTCCTCCTCTTTAAAACAAAGATGTTGGATTTGATGACCTTTGAAGCCTGTCCAGCTCAGACATTCTACCACTTTTAATCCTCTAATATAGAAGGCAGAACAGGCTTCACACATGTTTGTAAGGCTGATACTCTTTTCTTGGGCATGGCTGTGTATCTGCAAATAGGATGATGGAGCCCTTCCCTCTCAGCCACTCAGATTCAAGGACCCCTATGAAGTGTAGGAGAAGCTTCAACCTGCCAACAACAGGTATAAGGTAGGATTAGTCTCCTCACCCCAATGTCATTTGTGTAGTAGTTACTTTTGTTTCCCTGCCCAGATCTACCTCATCAGGTTATTGTATCCATTCTCCAGCTGCTAATAGCTCACAATTCACCAATCTCTGGAAAACTGCTAGGTTAACAGGAGCTGCCTTGTGCAATGATGCCAGGAGTTTACACAGACCCCTTTTCTGGGAGTTGGCCCTGTACAATTTCAGAACTAGTCACCCCAAGGTGTGCCCCAAGGTAAGTAGACTATTTTGATGTAAAGGCATCCAATACCCTTCTCGTTCAAGAGAAACTTCTGCCCACCCACCTATAACTGCCTAGAAGAATTTAAATTAGGGGCCCTGTCCATAGCAAGAGAGTATCAGAGATCACCTTTTTGAACTATCTATTGTATATGGCAGGGCAAACTTCTAATTACTGAACTTCTTCTCTTATTATCATCCTGCAATAACCTTCTTCTTCCAATGTGCCTTATTCCATCCTTAGTTCAGAATAGCACATACACCTAATTTTTCATTTCTGTCTCTGAATCTCATGTGTGTGGGATTCTGATATGTATTCATGTAATTAAATTTGGTTATTTTCTCTTGTTAATGCTTCATGTTAATTTGATTATTGGACTAGAAGATCCTAAAAGGATAAAGGAAAGTTTCTTTCCCTCCCACAGCCCATTACTAATGACTAACTAATATTGGGGTATTAAAGCCCAGCCCCCTTGCCCTAGCTTCTCATTACAGAGCTCCATGGGATATCAAGCTGATTGTAGACTACAGCTAAACCCACATCTTTGCCTTGCTTCTTTTCTTGCCCTTTCCTGATTGCCTTATTCCATTTTAGGTTTCGTTGGGGAACACCCCTTCACTAAACCACTTACACAAGCATCCCTGTCTCAGTTCCTGCTTCTTGGGAACCTGATCACAGAAAGTGTGGAAGAAATTGTTGTGATATGCCTCAAATGTCCTGGAGAAATCACAGGTGTGATTACTCCCATACAAAATTCTCTACAGCAGCAATTTAGGCTTTACTGGTCACATATGGTCTCTGGCACATATATTTTTCGTTTTATTAACCTTTTAAAAATGTAAACACCATTCTTAGCTCTTAACTCATACAAACAAAAAGCAGCAGGTGGAATTTGGCTGATGAGCTGTAGTTTGCCAAACTCAGCTATAAAGTATGGGGGTAAGTAAAGTTCCCTGGTGCACAGTGGAGGTTTAGGAGATCTCACTCACATTTCTGTCTTCTGTGGGAGCAGGGGGTGTTAATGCAGAAGTCCAATTGACAGAAATGTGGCAGGAATAAGCTAATGAGTTTTAAAGGCTCAAAAACATGATGGACTCGACAAAACTAAGTATTCAGGGATTTATCATTAAATATTTACCTCCTATTTAGTTTGTTGTCTCTCAAGAAGCAAAACATTTCCTAGCAAACCTCTATACACTATTGGGAAAAGAAACAACAACACAGGAGATAAATATACAAAAGGAGACACAGACAGACAGACATAGAGAGAAAGAATGAGGCAGAAACAGAGATAACTAGGGTACACAGAGAGACAAAAGACACAGAGACAGAAGACAGGGAGAGGAGTAAGATGAAGAGGGGGAAGGGAAGGAGAGAAAAGAAACAGGCAGAGAGGAAACTGAAAAACAGATATGGACAGATTAACAGAAATGAGACAGGATAGTAAGAACCTAGGAAAATTCCTGGGCAAGTGGAATGGAGAAACAGACAAGAAAATTAAACAAGGCCAAACAGTTTGAGCAGCTTTCATCCAGCTGCTAAACCAAAAGACCTTATCTCCCCTAACCAGGGACACTTGAGATCAAATGGTTTATACCTCTCTTCCCTAACCAGAGAATCCATAGCTTACATGACCCTGCTCTGGGAACTTCCTTTGATATTTCTCCTTGCAGTTGTGAGACAGAACAGATGGCCAGGGAATGGCAGGGAGGATCTAGAAGCTGGCTACAAACATAAGACCCCTAAGAAACACGAGATAAACAACTATCTTTTACTGAGGTTATTCACAGGGCTTAAAGAAGGAGGAAAGCAAGACCAGGGTACATCTGCAAGGATAAAATAACAAGGACTATCCTTCAGTGCCCTGGAGCCACAGAAACTCACGCCCAAAATGGAAGAGGAGCCTGCCCTGCCCCCTCAACCCCTCTGCCCTCTGACCCCAGTAGAAAGCCTGAGTACTCACACAGGCTTGAATCTCCAGATTTGAGTCCCAGAGTTTCTCCCCCATGCAGGGCTGAAATAAATGTTACTTTCATTTTTTTGCATCCTTGGATTAAGTTCTTATTGGTTCTGGTTTCAGTAACAGAAATGTCAGGGGTGGGGAGGCAAGGATGCAGAGTGAAATAAAAGGGAGAAAGAGAAAGAGGGAGAGAAATAGAGACACAGAAGCAGAAATACAGAATCAGAGAGAAATGCTCTTACCACGCAGTATTTTTGGCAACAATTTTTAGACTTATTTCAATAAGCAAAGCTCAATTAATAGTTGAATACCTGTCTCATTTTAGCCTCTGCATTCACAGCACATCAATGATAAGGAACATATAGATGTGTGTTGATTGATTTCAAGAGGATAAACATTTTATATTTTCAAACCATGAAATCAGCTATATAAAATGTAAAACATAAACAAATATACATACATCCTTATCTTTTTTTATTGTTGTGTTTGCTTGTTTACTTTTTTCTTTGCTCTAGGCAACTGAAGAATTTGGTAAAGAAGCCACAAGAAATGACAAAAATGAAGGCGACAACGCTAAACTTCTAACATAGTTGCATAAATTATGTGACGTAATGTCTGTAAATTGCTTTTTCAGTGATTTCAGTGTCATATGTATAAATTTGTCCACACATAATTAACAGCAATAATTAACAGTAATAGCAGTAATAATTAATTTGGCTTAGCTGATGATCTAGTTCATCCAAAACAGTGGGGAATTTCATACACAGTCTCCCAGACCTTCCATCTCTAATGCCATGGGCACCATTCAATTCTTATGCTTCAAGCAAGCAAAACCAAGATTGGGAGGTTTTTTAATTGTATTTTATTGATTATGCTATTACAGTTGTCTATTTCTCCCCCATCATTCCCCTCCACCCTGCACAGCCCCTCCCATCCACATTCCCCTCTTTAGTTCATGTCCATGTTTCATAAGTTCTTTAGCTTCTACTTTTCCCACACTATTCTTGCCCTCCCCCTGTCTATTTTCTACCCACCATCTACGCTACTTATTCTCTGTACCTTTTCTCCTCTCACTCCCCTGTTGCTAACCCTCCATGTGATCTCCATTTCTGTGTTTCTGTTCCTGTTCTAGGTGTTTGCTTAGTTTGCTTTTGTTTTAGGTGTGGTTGTTAATATCTGTAAGTTTTCTGTCTTTTTACTGTCATATTTTTTGTCTTCTTTTTCTTAGATAAATCCTTTTAACATTTCATACAATAAGGACTTGGTGATGATGAACTCCTTTAACTTGACCTTATCTGAGAAGCGTTTTATCTTTCCTTCCATTCTAAATGACAGCTTCACTGGATAGAGCAATCTTGGATGTAGGTCCTTGCTTTTCATGACTTGGAATACTTCTTTCCAGCCCTTTCTTGCCTGTGAGGTCTCTTTTGAGAAATCAGCTGACAGTCTGATGGGAACTCCTTTCTAGGTGACTGTGCCCTTATTCCTTGTTGCTTCTAGAATTATCTCCTTCATTTTAAACTTGGCTAATGTAATTATGATGTGCCTTGGTGTGTTTCTCCTTGAGTCCACCTTCTTTGGGACTCTCTGAGCTTCCTGGACTTCCTGGAAGTCTATTTCCTTTGCCAGATTGGGGAAGTTCTTTATTATTTATTCAAATAAATTTTCCACTTTTTCTCTTCCTCTTCCCTTTCTGGTACCCCCATAATTCAGATGTTGGGATGTTTAAAGATGTCCTGAAGATTCCTAAGCCTCTCCTCATTTTTTTTGAATTCTTGTTTCTGTTTCTTTCTTCTTTTCTGTTTGGTTGTTTGTTTCTTCCTTCTGGTCCTTTCCATTGATTTGAGTCCCAGTTTTCCTCCCACCACTATTGGTTCTCTGCACATTTTTCTTCATTTCACTTATTGTAGCCTTCATTTGTTCATCTAATTTGCGACCAAAATCAACCAATTCTGTGAGCTTCCTAATCACCAGTGCTTTGAACTGTGCATCTGATAGGTTGGCTGTCTCTTGGTTGCTTAGATGAATTAGCTTTGGGGCTGTCATCTGTTCTCCCATTTGAGCCATTTTTGGGTGTTTTTTATTTTTTTTTGGTCTGGTTGCAGCTATTACATAGTGACAGGCGGAGCCTTAGGTGTTCACCAGGGTGGGGCAACCCAGTCACAGAATTGTGATCCTGGATGTGGGGGAGTGTTCTGAAAGGGAACAATGGTGCTTGCACAGCTCTCTCTTGGATTCCAATCCCTTCTGCCACTTTCCCCAAGCAAATTGGACCCTTCTGGCACTGATTTCCTTGTGGGTGGCCTTGTGTACATTCTAGGACCTTGTGGGTCTCTCTAACAAACTCTCATGTGAGGCTAGGTTTCTCTCCTGGCAACTCAACCCCCACAGGTAGCACTTGTTTTCAACCAGTGCTTTTAGGCTTTATTTCTCTGCATTGCGAAGTCTGTCTTGCTGCCCGTTTTCACCTGGTTTATCTGTGCACAAATGTGTGACCATGGTCAGCCACCGTGTGTGACTCGCTTGGTCTGCTCATTGCCTCCCCGTGCTCAGTAACCACCTCCTGTGTGCCTGGGGTGTGCCAACCACTGCTTGTGCACCCAGGACCACTAGCCACTGCTTTTTCCTGCCTTGACCCCTCTCCACCGGCTGCCGACTCTGCCCCTCTTACCAATCTGGGTGGATCATTGTCTGATTTCCATACAGTTCAATTTTCTATCTGTTCTGGTTGGGTTTTTTTTTTTTTGGTTCTGTATTTTTGTTGTCCTTAATCTTGGTTGTGAGAGGAGGCACAGTGTGTTCACCTACACCTCCATCTTGGCCAGAAGTCTCTGATCTATAAGTTTAGAGTTATGGATCACTCATGAATTCCATGCCTCCCATGATGGGTTCCATACTACAGAATATTACAATGTATTGCTGTTTCTACACACACTGTTAAGAAGGTGAATGGGTCATATAATTAAACTAACCCTCATAAAGTGTTTAAGAAGCTAGAAATGATTTCTGACAGATGAGGAGTGGGAACAGAGACAAAGAGAGAGACCGAGACAGAGACAGAGACAGCATGACTAACGGTAATACTTGTGATATATACTCAAGCAAGTGAAACATAAAAAGGCAAGACTAAAACTCCTAGTTCTAGTATGAACTCTACATTAGACAGAAAATAAGATTTTGAAAAAAAGAATGAAGATTTAATAAAATCTGAGCAGAAAGTGACACCAAACTTGTAAGATTAACAAAAAGACTGCTTGAAATATGGATTTGTATCTAGTATTATTAACAATGAAGCTCTCCCAAATGTCATAGCATTTGTAATATATACTTTTGACTGTAACAGTCATTAAAACTGAAGACATAAGTGAACTAAATCTTGAGCTAGGATTTGATTCAGCATAGTATAATGTTAAACTGAAATTTCAAAATTATATAAATATAATACATGGTAACAGGATTGGTAGAGTGATCTAATGTAGTAGGTGTCCTGTAGAGTCCAGTGGCACAACCTCCCCAATCACCCAAGCTGCACACTTCAGGTATACCCCTCCATGTGTGCTGCCTACACCCTACTCATGTAGTTGAGCCATGATTACTGTTGGATTACTGTCAATGGGATGGATTTTCCCCTGGGCCAGTAAGTACAAGGATTAGCTGGGATCACTGACCACTGACCACTGACCTCTGACAACTGTGGAAGATCAGCTGGGCAGGATCCCAACCCACAGATCATGACTTACTTCAGTGCAGCTCTGGTGCCTGCTGAGTCTGCCCCTTGAGTGTGTCACTTGTGGTTGTGATTGGGTGGTGGTGCTTCAATGTGGCCTGAGACTGTCTGCTGGGTGCACTGGCTGTGGGGCCTCCTGGGTGGTACAGAACCAAGTCAGCCACCACCTGTTCTTCCCAGAGACCTCAAGCATGAGCTACAAAGTGATCAGCAACTGACTGCTAATTGTGATGGATTTCAAGGTACCCAGGCAAAGCCAAGCTATGACAGGGCCAGCTACTTCTAGTGCTGGGCTTGGAACCACTAGCAGGAGGCATGGGGCATACTGAGGCCAGATGAAATATTTTAGGAAAGTCTGAAGCATGAACCAAGAGAAGCCCTCACATGGAAAACACTGGAAACAACTTGGGATGGGCCTGAAAGTTGGGTGAGGTGCTATCTCAGGTATTCACCAGGGCAGGACAAAAAGTATTAGCTAAGTTGATAGAGTCTTAGATATGGTGACTGCCTGCTGGCTCTTTGGGGGAGAGGGCTCATCAAAGGAACAATAGCCTCTGCCAACACTTCCTGAGAGAAAGCTGTCCCCCACCAACTCTTGCCCTGATGCCAAATTACTCAGTTCTTCCCTCATATGTCTCCCCATACATTTCCCCACATGTCTCTAGCGGCTTTCAAGCTGCTACCCCAGCACTGGAGCTCAGAGGGAGTGAGTCCAAGTTAATCCATGCATGGGCCCTTCAAGAGGAACTGCCTGGGATTCCAGAAACCCTTTTTCCCCCTCACCCTCAATCCCCTCTGGTTTTTACAGCCAGAAGTTATGGGGACTTCTCTTTCTGGCTTTGGAATCCTAGGCTGGGGGGCCTAGTGTGGGACTTGGGCCCCTCACTCCTAAGGGGGGACCTCTGCAGCTGAGATATCCCTCCTAATTTTAATACACCACATGTGGCTGTGGGGCCAGCCTGTTCCACATATTATTCTCTCCTACCAGTCTAAATGCGTGCGGCTCCTTCTTTAATTCCCAATATAGAATGTCCATTCAACCAGATTTCAGGTGGTTATGAAAGATGGTTGTTCTGCAGTTTAATTATAATTTTTATGTGGTTGTAGAAAGGAACAAGTACCACATTTATTTATACCCCCATTTTGACCAGAAGTCCACAGAAAGCATTTTTATTTTTTTTAAAAGTTTTTCTCAGAAAGCTTTTTAAGACACGAAAAAGCTCATTGTAACACTTATATGAAAAGGAACCAGACTAGTCAAAAAACTGAAAAAGAATAAAGTTAGAGGACACATATTACCTGATTTGAATACATATTATAAAGCTATAGTAATCATGAAAGTATGGTATTGACAAAAAGATAGACATAGAGATCAACTGAACAAAATAATGAGCCCAGAAACAAGCCCACACAAATATTGTCATTATATTAGACAAAGGTGCGAATGCAATTCCATGGATGAAGAATAAACTTTTCAACAGATGGTGCTGAAAAGATTGGAAGTCCGTATGAAAAAATATGAATACATACCTCACACAAATACAAAATTTAACTCAAAATGGACAAAGGAACGGATTATAAAACTATAAAATTTCTAGAAGAAAACATAGGAGAAAAATCTGTGTGACCTTGGGATTGGCAATACATTTTTAGAAATGATACCAGAAGCAATATCCATACAAAATTAACAAATATCTCTTTAATATTTTTTTTTACTTTTTTTCGTAAGGAGACATTTATTTTTTCATTTATTTTTTTATTTTAATTGTTGTTCTTATACAGTTTTCTGTCTTCTACTGCCATCCCACCCCACTGCCCCAGCCCTCCCCAGCTCCCTCCCATTTCCACACCCCTAGGTTTCATCCATGTGTCTTTCATACTTGTTGCTCTAAACCGTTCCCTTTTCCCTTGAAATTCCTATCCCTCTCCTCTCTTGTTCTCAATTTCAGTGTCTTTGGTTATATTATGCTTGTTTGTTTGTTCTGATGATTAGGTTCCTGTTAAAGGTGAGATCATATGGTATTTGTCTTTCACCTCCTGGCTTATTTCACTTAGCATAATGCTCTCCAGTTCCATCCATGCTTTCACAAAGGGTAGGAGCTCCTTTCTTTCTGCTGCATAGAATTTCATTGTGTAAATGTACCATAGTTTCTTGATCCATTTATTTACTGATGGGCACCTAGGTTGCTTCCAACACATGGCTATTGTAAATTGTGCTGCTATGAACATTGGGGTGCATAGGTTCTTTTGGATTGGTGTTTCAGGGTTCCTAGGATATAATCCTAGCAGTGAAATTGCTGGGTCAAAAGGTAGATCCATTTTTAGTTTTCTGAGGAAATTCCATACTACTTTCCATAGTGGTGTACCAGTCTGCAATCCCAACAACAGTGCACTAGGGTCCCCTTTTCTCCACAACCTCTCCAACACTTGTTGTTTGTTGCTTTGTTTATGATGGCCATTCTGACTGGTGTGAAGTGGTATCTCATTGTGGTTTCAACTTGCATCTCTCTGATAGCTAGCGATATCGAGCATCTTTTCATGTGTTTCTGGATCTTCTGTATGTCCTCCTTGGAGAAGTGTCTGTTCAAGTCTTTTGCCCATTTTTTAATTGGGTTGCTGTCTTCTTAGAGTGGAGTTGTGTAAGTTCTTTATATATTTTGGATATTAAACCCTTGTCTGAGGTATCATTGGCAAATATGTTTTCCCATACAGTTGGTTCTCTTTTTATTTTAATACTGTTTTCTTTAGCCATGCAGAAGCTTTTTATTTTGATGAGATCCCATTTGTTTATTCTTTCCTTTATATCCCTTGCTTTAGGAGACATATCAGTAAAAATGTTGCTGCCTGACATATCTGAGATTTTCCTGCCTATGCTCTCCTCTAGGACTTTAATGGTGTTACGGCTTATATTTAAATCTTTTATCCACCTTGAATTTATTTTTGTGTATGGTGTAAGTTGGTGTTCAAGTTTCATTTTTTTGCACATAGCTGTCCAGTTCTCCCAACACCACTTGTTGAAGAGGCTACTTTTACTCCATTTTATGTTGCTGCCTCCTTTGTCAAATATTAATTGACTATAGAGA
>PVKU01008703.1:0-70560 GCA_004027475.1 Anoura caudifer | reverse complement strand
CCTCCCCCTCCTCCTTCTTTTACTGTCATTACTTTTATTTTTACTCTGGGGGAAATTTTCTATTAAACAAGCTTTAAATTCACAAGGTCACTCATGAGCAAAATATGCTTGGTTATGTAGTTGAAATTAAGAGAAATAGCTCTTAAAAATTCTGTAATAAAAAAGAAAGAAAACCATGCCACTCTAAAAATATATATACTCATACACATAATTTTCCTTAAAAAACATAGCAAAGAAAAAAGGCTAGAAAAAATACACTAAATTTCAGTGAAGACAAAATTTAGTTTTTAAGTAAAACTTTGCATTTCTGTGTTTTCTACAATGCACGTAGAATAAAAAGCTAACATGAAATTGTTTACAAGCATATTATATAAAGTTTAAATAAACTGAGTGATGCTGAGCAATGAACCCATTTTGACTGTTAATTAAGAAGTCCAATAGGTCATTTCATTTACAAGAATAAAATATTTATAATTTCAAGAAAATAAATAAATAAATAAAAATAAAAATTCTTTAATGACATTTCAGGTACCATGAAATAACTAAGTCTTTTACTTCAAATGCAACTGATTTAATGTTTTGGAACATCTGAAAATGGATCATATCAAGCCATGGCTTTGAGTTTGAAATACAAGACTTTATATATACTTTTTCAAATTGAAGTATTTGTTTTTATTAATATTACATATAATGAAATATGTCCATGTCAGATTTTTGAAAACCAAGGATAGAAAAAGATATACAAAACACTGTAGTTCTTTGGCCTAAATTATTTTAGTAAAATCAGTTGTCATTGATAGTCAGGAAAAAATGTGTATTATCATCTATAGCTATGAAGAATATTTTATTATGCTGACTGAATTGCTTTCGCTTTGAGAAAAGTATCTTTCAAATAATTTATTTTAAGGTATTGAAATTATTTAAATATTTAGTTAAATATATTTGGTGAATAGAGCTGAGTTGTAGATTTAAAAAATATTTTATTGTTGTTCAAGTACAGTTGTCTGCACTTACCACTTACCACTCCCCCTGCAACCCAGCCATCCCCACCTTCCTCCCCTGATTCCACCACCCCTTGTGTTTGTAAATGGGCAAAAGACCTGAACAGACACTTCTCCAAAGAGGACATACAGAGGGCCCAGACACATATGAAAAGATGTTTAGCATCACTAGCCATCAGAGAGATGCAAATTAAAATCACAATGAGATACCACTTCACACTGGCCAGAATGGCCAACATAAACAAATCAACAAACAAGTGCTGGTGAGGTTGTGGAGAAAAGGGAACCTTCCTGCACTGTTGGTGGAAAAGCAGACTGGTGCAGGCACTGGGAAAACAGTATGGAATTTCCTCAGAAAACTAAAAATGGAACTGCCTTCTGACCTGGCAATTCCAGTGCTGGGATTATATCCTAAGAATCCTGAAACACCAATCCATAAGAACCTATGCGCCCCAATGTTCACAGCAGCACAATTCACAATAGTCAAGTGTCGGAAGCAACTTAAGCGTCCATCCGTAAATGAATGGATCAAAAAACTATGGTACATTTATAGGATGGAATTCTATGCAGCAGAAAGAAACCAGGAGCTCCTACCCTTTGCAACTGCATGGATGGAACTGGAGAGCATTATGCTAAGTGAAATAAGCCAGGTGGTGAAATACAAATACCATATGATCTAACCTTTAACAGGAACCTAATCAACAAAACAAACAAGCAAGCAAAATATAACCAGAGAAATTGAAATAAAGAACAATCTGACAGTAACCAGAGGATAGGTGAAAGGGTATAATGACAGGAAAGTGTGGAAGGGTTTTGAGGAACAATCTGCTTCCTCTTCGTTCAGTTTTCAAAGATGATGTTTTTCTAGAAATTTGTCCATTTCACCTGGGTTTTCAAATTTCTTGGCATATTCCTGTTGATAGTAATTTCTTATGATTCTTTGTATTTCTGTGGTATCAGTTGTAATCTCTCCTCTTCCATTTCTGATTTTATTTATTTGGGCCCTCTCCCTTTTTTCTTGATGAATCTTGTTAAAGGCTTGTTGGTTTTCTTTATCTTTTCAAGCAACCATATCCTGGATTTAATAATCTTTTGAATTGTTCTTTTAGTCTCTATGTCATTTAATTCTGATCTTATCTTGGTTATTTCCTTCCTTATACTTTCTCTGTGCTGTTTGATATTGTCCCTTCAGTTCTTGTAGATGTAGGTTTAGGTTGTTTATTTGAAATATTTCTACTTTTTTAAGGTAGGCCTGTACTTCTATGAATTTCCCTCTTGGGATTTCCTTCGCTGTGTGCCATAAGTTTTGGACTATTGTGAGTTCATTTTCATTTGTTTCTAGAAACTTTTTGATTTCTTCTTTGATCTCATTGTTAACCCATTCATTGTTTAATAGCATGCTATTCAATCTCCATGAATTTGAATTTTTTTGAGTTTTTTCCTTGAGGTTGGTTTCTAGTTTCAGGCCCTTGTGGTCTGAAAAAAATGCTTTATATAATTTAGATTTTCTTGAATTTATTGGGGCTTGTTTTGTGTCTTAACATGTGGTCTATCTTTGAAAATGTTTTTTTGTGTATTTGAAAAGAATGTGCATTTTGTTTCTTTGGGATGAAAGGTTCTATGTATATAAGTTAAGTTCATTTGATGTAGGGCATTGTTCAATGACACAATATCCTTCTTGATATTTTGTTTTGAAGATCTCTCCATTGCTGAGAGTGGAGTGTTAAAATTCCCTAGTATAAATGTGTTGCTGTCTATATCCTTCTTGAAGTCCTCCAAGATTTTCCTTATATATTAGGGTGTTTTATGTTGGGTGCCTATATGTTTCTAATTTTTATGTCTTTTTGATGGCTTCTCCCCTTGAGTATTATGAAGTGCACTTCTGGGTCTCTTTTTATGGCCTTTGTTTTGAAGTCTATTTTGTCTGATATGAGTATTGCTGCCCTGGCTTTTTTTTTTTTCCTGTTCATTTGCTTGGAAAATTTATTTCCAGCCCTTCACTTTGAGTCTGTGTAGCTCTTTTGTCCTGAGGTGGGTCTCTTGTAGGCAGCATATGTGTGGGTCATGCTTTCTTATCCATTCAGCTATTCTATGCCTTTTGATTGGAGCATTTAATCCATTTATGTTTAAGGTTATTATTGATAGGTACTTATTCATTTTTCTTCTTTGTGCCTGTGTTCCTCTCTCTCTCACTCTCATTCTTCCTCTTCCTAAAGCAGTCACTTTAGCATTTTTTGCAGTGCTGGTTTTGTGGAGGTGTATTTGTTAGTATTTTTCTTTAAGTAATTTATATTTTTTGCTATTGCAAATGGTATATCTATATCTATATACATATATATATCTTTCACTAAACTTCTTATATTAAGATAATTGTAGATTCTCTTTCAGTTTTAAGAAGTAACAGAGATCCCATGTTCCATTTACGAAGTTTTCCCAGTAGTAACATCTTGCAAAATTAGAATACAATATTACAACTAGGATATTGATATTCCTATAATCATGATAGTGAAGAGGTCTATCTCCACAAATATCTCTCCTGTATGTAGCTCTTGTATAGCTATACTTGTCTTCCTACCTTCCCCCTAATCCCAATAACCACACCTTCCTTAATGCCTGGCAACCAAGCATTTCTTAATTTCCATAATTTTATCTTTTCAAGAATGTTATATAAATAGAACCATATAGTGTTTGACATTTTCAGATTGGCTTTTTTTTTCAGTCAGCATAATTCTCTGGAGATTCATCCAAGTTCTTGCTTTTATTTCTAGTTTGTTTCTTTACATTGCCAAATAGTATTCAACTGCATGGATGTATCACAGTTTGTTTAAACATTCACTTGTTGAAGAACATCTGCATTACTTTAAGTTTTTGGTTTCTCAAATAAGATTGCTGTGAACATTTGTCTATGTATTTTTTGTGAATATAAATTTTCATCACTCTGGAATAAATGCCCTGAAATGTAGTTTCTAGCTTGTATGGTAACTGCATGTTTGGTTTTATAAGAAACTGTTAAACTGTTTTCCAGAATGGCTGGAGTATTTTCTATTCATACCAACAATATATGCTGATATGGTTTCTTATTATTATTACCAGAAGTTGGTATTGTCAATTTTTTTAATTGTAGGCATTTTTATAGGTCTGCAGTGATACCTCATGATTTTATTTGAATTTCCTTAATGGCTGGTAATATTGAAGATCTTTTCATGTGCTTATTTGACATTCATGTATCCTTTTCAGTAAAATTACTGTCTTTTGCCAATTTTATAACAAAAGTAATTAATTGTTTATTTATTAATTTCTTCATGTTTTATACTGAGTTTTGAGACTTCTATATATAGTCTCATACTACTTTTTCTGGATATGTAGTTTGCAAATTTTTCTTCTAGTCTATAGCTTGCTTTCATCCTCTTGACAGCCATTTTACTAAAAATTTTATATCTTTATTTCTTATATTTAAGGCCATGGAAAACTTTGAATTAATTTTGGACTTAGTTCAAATTTTTATCCTACATCCATGGATGTACAATTGCTTCAGTTTCATTTGTATAATTGTTGAATTATTTTTGCATTTTTGTTAAATGCAAAAATACTTGTATGGGCCTATTTTTGTTCTGTTTTCTACTCCATTTATCTGTGTATTTATGCCTCCAGTAACACCATACTGTAATGATTACTATAGCTGTATAAAAGGTCTTCATATGAGTTAGAGTGATCCCATAATTTGTTCTTCTGTTTCAACATTGTTTTAACCACTATAGGTGTTTTGCCTTCCCATACAAATTTAAATTTGTATCTACAAAAAACCTTGCAGGGACTTTGATAAGACTTTCATTAAGCATATAGATATGTTTGGGAAGAGAATTGACATCTTTCCTATGTTTCCAATCTATGAACAAGTTATACCTCTCCATTTATTTGGGTCTTCTTTGATATCTTTCATCAGTGGTGTAGTTTTAAGCATATGCACTCTATGATTTTCTTATGAATTATACTGTGGCAGCTGTCATATTAGAGTGAATTTTTATGGTTATTGTTGTTCAAGTACAGTTATCTGCATTTTCCCATACCACTCCCCCCCAAACCCAGTCATCCCCACTTCCCTCCCCTGATCCCACCCCACTTGGTTTTGTCCATGTGTCCTTTATAGTTGTTCCTGAAAACCCTTCTCTCTTTCCCCCTCATAATCCCCTACTACCTTCCCTCTGGTTACTATCAGTTTGTTCTTAATTTCAATGTTGCTGGTTATACTTGGCTTGCTTGTTTGTTGTGTTGATTAGGTACCACTTAAAGGTGAGATCATATGGTATGTTTTAAGTTTATATTTAAGCATTTCATTTTCTTTGGAATGATTGGAAACAGTTGTATGTTTTAAATTTCATTTCCTGCATGTTAATTGTTAGTGTACAAAAATGTGATTGACTGTTGCATGTTGGTCTTATATCTCACAACATTGCTAAACTCATTTATTAATTCTAGGAGGATTTTTGTAAATTTGTTGGAATTTTTCGTACCTTTGGTTAATAATATACAAATTTTCAGGTATACTACATTATACTATGACATCTGCATATGCTATTACATGTTCACCACCTAAAGTCTAGGTTACTTTTATTACCATGTATTTGACCATTTTTACCCACTTTATCTTTCCCCTCTGGTAACCACCATATTGTTGTCTGTATCTATGAGCATGTTTTTGTTTGTTTTGTTTCTTCATTTGTTGCTTTTTGTTTTATATCCTACATATGAGTGAAATCAAATGGTTCTTGCCCTTTTCTGTATGACTTATTTTACTTAACATAATAATCTTGAGATCCATACTTGTTGAAAATAACACATTTTTTAATAAATGAGTAGTGCTCTATGGTATATATGTACTACCTCCTTAATAAATCATCTCTTGATGGACACTTAGGTTGTTTCCATGTCTTGGTTATAATAAATAGTGCTGCAGTGAACATAGGGGTACATATATATCTTTACAAACAAGTGTCTTCAATTTTTCTGGGTAAATAAATACCAGACAAGGGATTGCTGGATCATATTGTAGCACTATTCTTAATTTTTTGAGGAACCTCCATACTGTTTTCCAGAAGGGCTGCATCAATTTACATTTCCACTAGCAGTGTATAGGATTCCCGTTTCTCCACATCCTCTCCATCACTTGTTATTGCTTGTCTTTTTCAAGGCAATCATTCTAACTAGTGTGAGGTGATACCTTATTATGGTTTTTATTTGCATATATTTAATAACTAGTGATGTTGAACACCTTTTAATTGTGTGATGGTCATTTGTTTTCCTTGGAAAACAGTTCTTCTGCCCATTTTTTAATTTGCTTGTTTTCATTGTTGTTGTTGACCTGTATGAGTTTTTAAAATATACTTTGGACATTAACCTCTTGTTGGAAGTGTAATTTGCAAAAATCTCCTCCCATTCAGTTGGTTGCATTTTTATTTTTTATTTTTATTTTATTTTTGCTTTATAGTAGACTGTAGTCCTGTTCATTTATTTTTGTTTTTAATTCCCTTGCTTTTGGAATCAGGTTCTCACACACACACACACACACACACACACACACACACACACAAACCCTCTGTGATCAATGCCAATAAGTTTAGTACATACATTTTCTTCTATGTATTTCATTGTTTGTAGTCTATATTTATGTTTTTAAATCCATATTGAGTTCTTTTTGTATGGTGTAAGATAGTATAGTCTAATTACATTCTTTTGTACATGGCTGTCTAGTTTTCTCAACACCATCTATTGAAGAGACTTTCTACATTGTAAACTCTTGGCTCCTTTGTTGAAATCCTTGAGACTTTCCACATAGACAACATTATAATCCACAAATAGCTTTATTTCTTCCTTTCCAATCCATATGCCTTTTATTAAATATTTTATTTTTAAAGCCAACACTTTCTTGTACTTTAATAATTTTAATATACTTTATTGATTATGATATTAGAGTTGTCTTATTTTTCTCCCCTTCACTCCCCTCCCACCAACATTCCCCCTCTCCCTTAGTTCATGTCCATGGGTCATACATATAAGTTCTTTGGCTTCTCCATTTCCTATACTATTCTCAATCTCCAGCTGTCTATTTTGTACCTACCAGTTATGCTTCTTATTCCCTGTACCTTTTCCCCCATTCTCCTCTCTCCTTCCCTGCTGATAACCCTCTATATGATCTCCATTTCTGTGATTCTGTTCCTATTCTATTGTTTGCTTAGTTTGTTTTTGTTTTATTTTTAGCTTCAATTGTTGACAGTTGTGAGTTTGTTGTCATTTTACTGTTCGTGTTTTTTATCTTTTTCTTAGATAAGTCCCTCTAACATTTCATATAATAAGGGCTTGGTAATGATGAACTCCTTTAACTTGACCTTATCTGAGAAGCACTTTATCTTCCCTTCCATTCTAAATGACAGCTTTGCTGGATAGAGTAATCTTGGATGTGGGTCCTTGCCTTTCTTGACTTGGAATACTTCTTTCCAGCCCCTTCATGCCTGCAAGGTTTCTTATGAGAAATCAGCTGATAGTCTTATGGGCACTCCTTTGTAGGCAACTGTCTCCTTTTCTCTTGTTGCTTTTAAGATTTTCTCCTCATCTTTCATCTTGGGTAATGTAATTATGATGTGCCTTAGTGTGTGCTTCCTTGGGTCCAATTGGGACTCTGAGCTTCCTGGACTTCCTGGAAGTCTATTTCCTTTGCCAGATTGGGGAAGTTTTCCTTCACTTTTTTCAAATAAGTTTTCAATTTCTTGCTCTTCCCTTTCTCTTTCTGGAACCCCTATGATTTGGATGCTGGAATGTTTAAGGTTGTCAGCAGGTTCCTAAGCCGCTCCTCATTTTTTTTGCATTCTTGTTTCTTCATTCTCTTCTGGTTGAATGTTTATTTCTTCCTTCTGGTCCAAACTCTTGATTTGCCTCAGTTTCCTTCCCTTCACTGTTGGCTTCCTTTATTTCACTTTTCATAGCCTTCAACTTTTCCTCTATTTTGTAACCATTCCTCAACCATTTCTGTGAGCATTCTGATTACCAGTGTTCTGAACTCTGCATCTGATAAGTTGACTATCTCATCATTACTTAGTTCATTTCTGAAGTTTTGGTGTGTTCTTTCATTTGGGCCATATATTTTTGTCTTGGTGTGCCTGTTATGTAGTAAGGGGTGGAGCCTTAGGCATTTGTCAGGGCGGGTCAACCCACTTTGCTGCATTGTGGCATTATATATGGGGGAGGGTTCTGAGAGGGAACAATGCCACTTGCTTGGGTCTCAGCCAGTTTTCAGTCACTTCCTTCACTACCCACAAGCAAATTGGGCCCTTCTGGTGCTGATTCCCAGGTTGGTGGGCTTGTGTACATTCTGGGACCCTGTGTGTCCCTTCAATAAACTCTCCTGTGAGGCTGGGAGTTTCTCCCACTGACATAATGCCCACAAGTTTTTAATTAGAGGTTTGGGGGCTTTATTTCCCCATGCTGGAACCCTAGGTTGTATGATCTGTGTTGCTCCCTAGTTGTTCCTCCTGGTTTATTCTCATGTTATTGTGGGACTGCCTTGTCTGCCAGCTGCCACCTCACCCATCATGTTCCTCCAGCCACCACCTTGCCATGAGTCCTCTCTTCCCCAGCTGCCTGTCTCTGCCCCTGCTACAGGTCTGGATGAATATTTATTCTTTAACTCATTGGTTGTTGAACTTCCATACAGTTCAATTATCTGGCAGTTCTGGTTATTTTTTGTTTTTTAAATTTGTTGTTGGTGGTGTTTTTGTTGTGCGAGGAGGTGAAGTGTATCTACTTATGCCTCCATCTTGTCTGAAGTAAGAATCATAGTAGATTTTTAAAAATCTTTTCCCTTTTTGTTTATGAGCCCCACTTGCTGTGCAGATAGAGATAATGATGCTCAGAAAGGTCAAGCAATGTGCCAAGTGTCATATTGTTGACAGAGTCACAACAGAAACCCAGATGTTTGATTCAAATACTGCTTTCTTTCCATTAAGCTTGTCTGTCTCTCACACAAAATCAAGGAATGATAAAATATTAATAAATCTGCATGTTATCCTACAGAGAATGACAGAAGAGAGTTGTAGAAAAGAGAAGTTGGGGACAGAACAATACTGAAGGTACGCTTGAGGCCAAAGCCTCTTTATTTACATTTACAGGAGAATCCTGCATCTTCCTCTTCACATGCTAAAATATTTCCATTTAGACCATTCTATCTGTCCTTTGGTTTGATGGACTTGGTTTGAAAAGAGCATTAAATTCAACTTATGTACAAAGGACACTTCTGTTTTCCCCTCTTTGATCAAAAGTTGGTTTTATTCTTGTCTTTTGACATTCAATCATAAGTCCCACTCACTTTCTTTGCCTCTACCAGGCTTGTCCATTAAATTTCATGAATAATTTACCCTGAAATTCTAGAGTAGATAGAATTAGAGGGTAGCAAGGTTCTGGGATTTTAAAATTCTAGTTCATTTTGAGGGTGGAGATGATCAGGGAAGTGCTAGTAATAGTGAGAACCTGGATTCTTTTTACTGGGTAGCATCCATTCAGAAGAAGTCAGGAGTATGTTCAAAGAGCAGTTGTTCTGGTTGGGCTAGGCCAAGGCACTCCTGTGCTTTCCGGGACAGTGGGAATTAGGCATAGAAAAAATCCTGGGTCTACTAGTTCCTACTTTGTTTTAAGCAAATATAATACAGGTTTTCAAATAACTACTTGTTCTTTGCCCACCCAATAGAAAGTGTTCTCAGCTTATGGTAAAAAAGACTAAGCTTTACATTTTTTCCTACCAGGAAACCTAAAATATCAGTGCTTAAACAATTCTCTGAAACTATCTATTATTTTACCTTTAGTGTTGCATATGGGAAGACTGAAGAAAAATAAAAGAGAAGTTATTTGTCTAACATCACAGAATGAGTTAGTCACACAGTCAAGAAAGGTATTTAAATGTCCTGAATCCTGGTCCAGTGTTTTTTTTTTCTTTTCATTGTACCATAGGCCCACTCTTGATGAGTCTAAGTGGAGTAAGTAGGTAATCAAGAAAGTAGAAAACTTCACACTGTCCATGCAATGCTTGCAACTTTTCATATATGATCTACTTTTGTTGTCACAACTTATCTTTAGATGAAATAATAATAATATCTACTTGAGAGTCATTGTCAGTATTAAACAACTTAACATTTGAAATTTATTTAGCAGAGAGTCTGAAAAAATGTCATTAAAATGGTGTACTAGGAAGTTTCATATTCTCGTTCCCTCTGACCCTTCCCAGAAAAATTGAAAAACCCAACTAGAGCTGTCTGCATTAACTTTATAAGGAATCTGAAAAACAGCAAAATGGTTACACTAACCAAACACTCAGTTAAGAAAAGGCCACCTTCAACATAATAGGAAAGTTTAGTGGAGATTTTACTTGCCCTTGACTCACTCAATCTCTAAAGCAGCAATTCTGGTCTCAAGCAGGTGGCAGCTGGGTTCTAAGTTCCATCACTGAAAGGAGAGGATACAGACTGAACTGTCATATGATTTAATCATTTTGGATATAACAAAATGAATAAAGCAATATGCTTAATGTTGTTTTGCAAAACTTAGAAAACGAGTTTAAAAGTTCCAATTACTGCTTATAAATGGTACAAGTCAGACTATAAACCCACAAATGCTTGGGGCAAGAGATTACAGTTGGAGACATACAATGGACCACTTAACACTTGAAGGAAAAACTGGGATGAAACTCTTTGGGTAATTAGGACATTTAAAAGGAACCATAATAAAGTAATACTTCACATAAAAATGAAAGATGAAAATCATATGATAATATCAATAAATGAAGAAAAAGCATTTAATAAAGTCCAGCACCTATATATGATAAAAAACAGTCAGCAAAGTGAGAACAGAGGGAGCATACCTCAACATAAAAAGTCCATGTATGAGAAATCTACTACCAACATCATACTCAATGGGCAAAAACTAAAAGTTATTCCCTTAAGATTAGGAAAAGACAAGGGTGTTCACTTACACTACTCTTATTCAACATAGTATTGGAAGTTCTAGCCACAGTAATCAGACAAGAAGAAGTAAAAGGCATCCAAATTGGAAAGGAGGAAGTAAAACTGTCACTATTTGCAGATGACATGATAGTGCACATAGGAAACCCCATAGCCTCCAACAAAAAAACTACTCGATGTAATAAGTGAATTTGGAAAAGTAGGGGAATACAAAGTTAATATTCAGAAATCAAAGGCATTTTTGTGCACCGATAATGAACTATCAGAAATAGAACCAAGGAAAAAAATCCCATTTACTATAGCAAATAAATAAATAAATAAATTACCTAAGAATAGATTTCACCCAGGAGGTAAAAGACTTGTACATGGAAAACCATAGAATACTGAAGAAAGAAATTAAGTAAGATACAAATAAATGGAAGCATATACCATGCTCATAGATTGGAAGAATTAACATGGTTAAAATTTCCATACTACCCAAATCAATCTATGGATAAAACACAATTCCTATTAAGATACCAATGAGATTTTTCACAGACCTACAACCAATATTCCAAAAATTTATATGGAATGAAAAAAGACCCCAAATAACCTTAGCAGTCTTGAGAAAGAAAAAGAAAAGTTGAAGAGATCACAATATCTGGTATCAAACTATACTACAAGGCCACAGTAGTCAAAACAGTCTGGCACTGGCATAAGAACCAACTCATAGATCAATGGAACAGAATAGAGAGCCTGGAAATAAACCCATGTTTCTATGGCCAATTAATATTTGACAAAGGGGAATGAGCATACAATGGAGTAAAAATAGTCTCTTCAGTAAATGGTGTTGGGAGAACTGGACTGGTACATGCAAAAAATGAAACTAGACAACTAACTTACACCATACACCAGGATAAACTGATAAAATACTTAAGTATAAGTCATGGTACCATAAAAATCCTAGAGGAAAATATAGGCAGTAAAATTTCAGATATCTCATGTAGCAATGTTTTTGTCGATATACCTCCTAGAGTGAGGGAAGTAAAGGCAAAAGTAAACAAAAGGGACTATATCAAATTAAAAAGCTTCTGCACAGCTAAAGAGAACATTAGCAAAATGGTAAAGGAACCGACTATATAGGAGAACATATTTGCCAGTGATACATTGGACAACAGTTTAATTACCAAAATATATAAAGAACTCACATAACTCAAAAGCAAGAAGACAAACAATCCAATTAAAAATGGACAAAGGACCTGAATAGATACTTCTCCAAGGAGGACATACAGATGGCCTGTAGACATATAAAAGGATGCTCAACATCACTAGCCATCAGACAGATGCAAATTAAAATCACAATAAGATATCACCTCACACAAGTCAGAGTATCTATCATTCATAAATCAACAAACAATGTGTCAGCATGATTGTGGAGAAAAGGGAATCCTAGTGTGTTGTTGGTAGGAATGCAGACTGGTGCAGCCACTGTGGAAAACAGTATGGAATTTCCTCAGAAAACTAAAAATGGAACTGCCTTTTGATCCAGCAATTCCACTGCTGGGATTATACCCTAAGAATCCCAAATCACCAATTCAAAAGAATGTATGCAACCCTATGTTCCTAAGTGTCATTTACAAAACTCAAATGCTGGAAGCCTAAGTGCTCATCAGTAAATGAGTGGATTAAAAATCTGTGGCACATTTACACAATGGAATACTATGTAGCAGAAAGAAAGAAGAAAAAATTTCTACTCTTTGCAACAGCATGGTTGGAACTGGAGACTATTATGCTAAGTGAAATAAGCCAGTCAGTGAAACACCAATGCCATATGATCTCACTTCTAGGAGAAATCTAATGAACAAAATAAACTTATGAGCAAAACAGAACCACATACATGGAAGCAGGTAACATAATGGCAGCTGCTAGAGGAAAGGGGGAGTGGTGGAAAAAGGGCAAGGGATTAAAGAACATGTATGATTGACCCATGCACGCAGACAATGGTGTAGGGATGGACTGTGGGAGCAGTGGGTGCGCAACTGTAATAGAATAAACAAGAATAAAAAATAAATTGAGCTTTATAAATTAAAAAACTTCTGTGCATTAGTATTTCTGGCCAAGATGGAGGCATGGGTAGACACTGTGCTTCCTCACACAACCAAAATAAGGACAACAACAATTTAGAAACAAAATAACAAACAGAACTGACAGAAAATTGAACTGTATGGAAGTCCAACAACCAATGAGTTAAAATAGACACATTCATCCACAACAGTAGGAGGGGCAGAGTTAGGTGGTATTGGCCAGCCTGGCAGAGAGGGGTCACAGAAGTGGCAGCACTGGGTGCACAAGACAGCAGCTGACAAACCCCAGGTGCACGAGTCAGCAGTGGGAAGACCCTGGGCGTGCAGGTGATGGCTGGCAGACCCTGGGTGCAGGGTAACAATGGGCAGACCCAGTGAAGCAGTGATTATGAAGCCTGGCACAGTGTACAATTGGATGGATGGCTGACCAGGCAGTCCCACATTTGCACGCAGATAAACTAGGCAAAACTGGGGAGCGAGACAAACTGCACAACCCAGGGTCCCAGCTCAAGGAATAAAGCCTCAAAACACCAAATGAAAACACCTGTGTGGGTTGAGTTGCTAGGAGAAACTCCCAGCCTCACAGAAGAGTTTGTTGGAGAGACCTACAGGGTCCTAGAACATACACAAACCCACCCACATGGGAATCAGCATCAGAAAGGCCCAGTTTGCTTGGGGGAAGGGTGCAAGGGACTGAAATCTGACAGAGAGCAGAGCAAGTACCATTGCTCACTCTCTGACCCCTCCCCCACATACAACATCACAACCCAGCTACTGGGCTGCCCCACCCTGGGGAACACCTAAGCCCCTGCCCCTCATACATAACAGGAGTGACAAGACAAAAAAAATGGCCCAAATGGAAGAACATATCAAAGCTCCAGAGCAAATATAACTAAGTGACAAAGAGATAGCCAACTTACCAGATGCACAGTTCAAAGCACTGATGATCAGGATGCTCACAGAATTAGTTGAATTTGGTTGCAAATTAGATGAAAAAATGAAGTCTACACTAAGTTAAATGAAGGAAAATGCACAGGGAACCAATAGTGATGGGAAGAAAATTGGGACTCAAATCAATGGAGTGGACCAGAAGAAAGAAAGAAACAACCTAACAGAAAAGAATGAAGAAACAAGAATTCAAAAAAATGAGGAGAGGCTTAGGAACCTCCTGGACATCTTTAAACATCCCAACATCCAAATTATAGGGGTACCAGAAGGGGAAGAGGAAGAGCAACAAGTGGAAAACTTATTTGAACAAATAATAAAGGAGAACTTCCCCAATCAGGCAAAGGAAATAGACTTCCAGGAAGTCCAGGAAGCTCAGAGACCCCCCAAAGAAGTTGGACCCAAGGAGGAACACACCAAGGCACATCATAATTACATTACCCAAGATTAAAATGAAGGAGAGAATTCTAGAAGCAGCGAGGGATAAGGGGACAGTCACCCACAAAGGAGTTCCCATCAGACTGTCAGCTGATTTCTCAAAAGAGACCTTCCAGACAAGAAGGGGCTGGAAAGAAGTATTCCAAGTCATGAAAGTCAAGGACCTACATCCAAGATTGCTCTTTCCAGCAAAGCTGTCATTTAGAATGGAAGGGAAGATAAGCACTTCTCAGATAAGGCCAAGTTAAAGGAGTTCGTCATCACCAAGCCCTTATTATATGAAATGTTAAAGGGGCTTATCTAAGAAAAAGAAGATAAAAAATACCATAGTAAAAAGACAGTAAACTCACAGATATTAACAACCACACCTAAAACAAAAGCAAACTAAGCAAACAACTAGACCAGGAGCAGGAACACAGAAATGGAGATCACATGGAGGGTTAGCAACAGGGGAGTGGGAGGAGGAGAGATGGGGAAAAGGTACAGAGAATAAGTAGCATAGACGGTAGGTAGAAAATAGACAGGGGGAGGCAATAATAGTGTGGGAAATGTAGAAGCAAAAGAACTTATGACACATGGACATGAAGTAAAGGGGGAAATGTGGTAGGGAGAGGGTGTGCAGGGTGGAGGGGAATGATGGGGGAGAAATGGGACAACTGTAATACCATAATCAATAAAATATATTAAAAAACAAAAGCTTCTATGCATTAAAAGTCACTATTAAGAGTGAAAATTTACCTGTAGAATAGAAAAAGATATTTGAACATCATATACCTGAGTAGGGATTAATATCTAGAATACATAAAGAACTCTACAATTCTACAACAAAGAAAAAAAAACCCAACTTATAAATGGGAAAGATGCTTTGAATTAACATTCTCCAAAAGAGATTTACAATTGGCCAAAAACTCATGAAAAGAAGGCCAACGTTACTAGTCAAATAGAAAAACTGGAACCCTGGTGCATTTCTAGTTTGAATGTATAATAGTTGCAGCCACTATGGAAAACAATGTATTGCAGCTTCTTAAATAGTTAAACATGCATCTATGGTATAACCCACGATTTCTGTTTCAATTTGTACATCCCAAATTATCGAGTCTGTCTGTAGATAGAAAGCAGGATGGGCTAGGCAAAAAAGAAGAAGGAATCACAGACATGGACAACAGTGTGGTGATTGTTGAGGGGGGAGGGGGTAAAAGGGGACTAAATGATAATGGAAAAAATACAATAATTTTTTAAAAAGTATTGAAAATAGAGACTGACTTATATTGCTGCACAACAATGATCATAGCAGAGTTATTCACAATAGCCAAAATATGGAAATGCTCCAAATGCTCATCAGAAGATAAATGGATAAACAAAATATGGTGTATATGTACATGCACCAATAGAATATTATTAAGCATTAAAAAAGGAAATACTACATAAATGAATGAACCTCAAGGATATTATTCTAAATGCAAGAAGCCAGTTTCAAAAGGGCAAATAATATCTGATTCCACCTATGTGTGGTACCTCAAGGAGTCAGATTTATAGAGACAAAAAGCAGAATGGTAGTTGCCAGGGACTGAGGGGAAGGGAGAATTGGGAGTTATTTTTCAACGGGTGCAGAGTTTTGAGGGTATGATTAATTTTTTTCTGGAGATGAATAGTGGTAATGATTGCACAACAGTGTGAATGTACTTAATACCATTGAACTGTACACCTTAAAGTGGTTAAAATGGTAAATTTTGTTACATATATTTATCACAATAAAAAACAATGTGAAGAGCAGTTTTTATGGAATGTTGCCATTTGAGTGAAAAAGAGTAACTTAAAAATGTTTTTAATGAATAACTTAAAACCTCAAAAAATAAAAATTACACAAATATTAAAAAAGAAGAAGCAAAAATTATAAATACATTTAGCAAAACTACAGGAAATTGCTAAACCCACTTATTAATTCCAGTAGGTATTTCATAGAGTTCATCAGGTTTTTTTATTTTTTATTTTTTGGGTAAATCTTTTTTTAAAAGATTTTATTTGTTTAATTTTAGAGAGGGAAGGGAGGGAGAAAGAGAGGAAGAGAAACATCAATGTGTGGTTGCCTCATGTGCATCCCCTACTAGGACCTGGCCCATAACCCAGGCATATGCCATGACTGAGAATCAAACCAGTGATTAACAGGCTGGCACGCAGTTCACTGAGCCATACAGCCAGGGCTCATCAGGTTTTTTTTAATATGGATGATTATATTGTCTGAGAATAAAGACAAGTTTACTCCTTCCTTTCAAAAAATTACAAGTAATTCCTCACAAACAGTCACTCAAAATTTTAGTATATATGCTTCTGGAATGTTTAAATGTACATACGTACATATGCAAGCTTATACCATGCACACAGAATTATAAGTTTATTATTTTATCATTTATCTGACATTAACATTTTCCATGTCAATATGTAAAGAGTCATATCATGATTTTAATGTCACCATAATATTCCATTGAATGGATATGGCATATTTATTAACCCCCTTCCCTACATTTTAATAATAGACTCATTGAGATACAGTCAAAAATTTAGTCTTTTAAAGTGTACAATTTTGTGGTTTTCACTATATTTACAGAGTTGTACAACCATAGCCACAATCAACTTTAGAAAATATTCTTGAGTCCTAAAAGAGACCCTATACTCATTGGCAATCACTTTCCATTTCCAAATAACCACACCCTACACTAGGTGACCAGTAAGCTATTTTCTGTCTCTGTACATCAGCCCATTCTGGATAATTTATATAAATAGAATAATAAGTATGTGTTTTTTGTAACTAAGTTCTTTTGCTTAGCATATTTCCAAGAAACATGCAGTTTGTATCAGGTATCAACACTTTCTTTCTTTTAATGGCTGAATAATATTCCATTATTTATTTTTATCCTTTCATCATTGAAGAGCATTTGAGTTGCTTCTACTTTCTATTATAAATAATCCTGCTATGAACATTTGTGTGTGAGTTTTCTTGTGGGAATGTGTTTTTAATTATCTTGAGTATATACTAGAAATGGGATTATTGGGTCATATGGTAACTCTGTGTTTAGCTATTTGGGAACTGCCAACCAAACATTTTTCCAAAGTGGAAAAAAATATCTCAAATCATTAGCCATTAGAAAAATGGACATTAAACCTACTGTGAGATACTTCACATTCATTAGGATGGCCATAATGAAAAAGGCAGATAATAACAGGTGCTAGTGAGATTGGAGAAAAATAGAAATCCTCATATATTTCTGGTAAATATGTAAAACCTTCCACCCCCAGACTTTGTGTTTCATAGCTAAAAATAGTGAATCTACATGCTGGGAAATGAATGTGTGTTTAACCTGAGGCAGATTGTGGAGGTGGGTGCGCCAGGTGCTGAGAGGCTCTGGCAACAAAGTTGGTTAAAAGGCAGATAACATCAAGGACGTCTCGCTCCAGAGACAGAGCACAGAGTACTTGTGTACATTCCCAGAGTGGTACTATTATTGCAGTTGATGAACCTACATTGACACATTATTGCCCCAAGTTCATGTTTGACATTAGGAATTACTCTTGAGATTGTACGTTTTACGGGATTAGTCAATTGTATAATGACATAGATCAACTACTGTAGTATTATACAGCATAGTTTCATTTATCTAGAATTCTCTGTGTTCCTCCTATTTTTAAAAAATATATAAAACATTTATTTTTATCATGCCATTTCACTATGAAATGTCTTTAGCAATTAAATAAATCAGATCAATGTTAAAAAATTTTTATTGTTGTTCAATTACAGTTGTCTCCATTTTCCCCCCACCTCTCTCTCCTGCCTCACCAACCCCCACCTTCCACTCTCAATCCTAACCCTCATTTGTTTTTGTCCATGTGTCCTTCATATATGTTCCTTGACTTGATCCTTCCCCTAGTTCCCCGATAATTGCCCCCACCAGTCCCTCTGGTTACTGTCAATTTCTTCTCAATTTCAATGTTTCTGGTTATATTTTTCTTGCTTGCCTGTTTTGTTCATTAAGTTCCTGTTAAAGGTGAGACCATATGGTATTTGTCCCTCACCACCTGGCTTATTTCACTTAGCATGATGCTTTCCAGTTTCATCCATGTTGCCTCGAAGGGTAGGAGTATTTATGCTCCCAACTTCTGACAACCACTGATTTTTTACTGTCACCACAATTTTGCCTTTTCCAAATGTCATATAGTTGCAATCATACAGAATGTAGCCTTTTCTCTTTTATTTATTTTTATTTATAAGTACAGTAGACATTCAATATTATATTAGCCTCTGGTGTACAGCATAGTGGTTATACATTTACATAATTTATGAAGTGTTCCCTCTGATAAGTCTAGTACCCCTGGCACCATACATAATTAATTGGCTATTTATAAGTCTGCATTGGAGTAATGTCTGTTAAGATGCTTTGCCCTTTTTAAAGTTAGGTTTTTATCTTTTTATTATGAGACATAATACTACTTTACATATTCTAAATGTGTTTCATATCAATATATTATTTGTTACATTTTATACCATTTTGTGAAAAAAATAAAAATACCTTTTTATTTTTTATGTGACTTTTGAAACAATGTTTTTTTCTCCTCACATTCTGATGGTTCAGTTCAAACAACTATTTTTTCTTTAGTTGTTTGAAATTTTGATGTCATAGCTAAGAAACCATTGACTAGTCTTAGGTCACATATAATTATGTTGCCTTCTAGAAGTATTATATTTTTTAGCTAATCCATGTATTTGATGAATTTTCATTTATTTTGTATATGGGATGAGATAAAGGTTCAACATTTTTTTTACACATGGTTACCCACTTGTCATAACCCTATTTGTTAAAAGATTATTTGCCCCATTTAATTTTGTTCACACAATTGTGGAGAATCAATTGATTGTAAATGTTAGAATTCATTTCTGGCCTCCCAATTCTATTCAGTCAGTCTAGTTCAGGGGTTTCAAACTTATTTTCACCAGGGGCCACATCAGGCTTGCAATTGCCTTCAAAGGGCCGAATGTAATTTCAACTTCTTAACAGTTAAGTAGTTACATTTATAAAATCCTAAAATTATTTCCACCCTTTCAAGGTAACCACGAGGCTGATGTGGCCCCTCATGAAAATGAGTTTGATGCCACTGCCATCAGATGATTTCTCAAAAGAAACCTTACAGGCAAGAAGGGTCTGGAAAGAAGTATTGAAAGTCATGAAAGGCAAAGACCTACATCTAAGATGACTCTATCCAGCAAAGCTATAACTTAGAATGGAAGGGCAGATAAAGTGCTTCCCAGATAAGGTCAAGTTAAAGGAGTTCATCGTCACCAAGCGCTTACTATATGAAATGTTAAAGGAATGTATCTAAGAAAAAGAGATAAAAATATGAACAGTAAAATGACAACAAACTCACAACTATCAACTACCAAACCTAAAAATAAAACTAAGCAAACAATAGAACAGGAACAGATTCACAGAAATGGAGATCACATGGAGGTTATCAGCGGGGTAGGGGAAGGGGGAGTCGGGGGAAAGGTACAGGGAATAAGAAGGATAAATGGTAGGTACAAAATAGACAGGGAGCGGTTAAGAATAGTATGGGAAATGGAGAAGCCAAACAACTTATATGTACGACCCATGGACATGAACTAAGAGGGGGATGTGGGTGGGAGAGGGGGTGCAGGGTGGAGAGGAATAAAGGGGGAATGAGGCAACTAATAGCATAATCAATAAAATATTTAAAAAATAAAAAAAATAATAAAGTGAATAAAAAACAAAGGAGCCATCAATTCTTTTTTAATTTTTTCCCAGGTGTAAGACCCAAGCCCTGCTGTTACATTATACATAACCTCCTTTCCTAGTTCTTGTCCATAAAAGTGTGTCTACCTCTTTACAGGTATATGTCCCCAAACCTCTTACTAAGAAGGGGATTCTAACTACTATTGACTAGTCTATATTGACAGATGGGAAATCCTTATTATTTTGTTGGAGAAACATTAAGATGTGCCTCTTTAAAAATATTATTTTATTGTTCAATTACATTTACCTGTCACCACTCCCCCCCACCCCAGCCATCCCCAACTCCCTCCCTTGTTTGCACCCCACCCTTGGTTTTGTACATGTGTCCTTTACAGTTGTTCCTGAAAACCCTTCACCCCTTCCCCCCACTAGCCCTCTTCCCTCCACTCTGGTTATTGTCAGATTGTTCTTAATTTCAATGTCTCTGGTTCTATTTTGCTTGTTTGTTTGTTTTGTTGATTAGTTTCCAGTTAAAGGTGAGATCATATGGTATTTTTCCCTCACCACATGGCTTATTTCACTTAGCATAATGCTCTCCAGTTCCATCCATGCTGCTGCAAAGGGTAGGAGCTCCTTCTTTCTTTCTGCTTTGTAGTATTCCATTGTGTAAATGTACTATATATTTTTTGATCCATTCATTTACTAATGGACACTTAGGTTGTTTCTAGCACTTGGCTATTATAAATAGCATTGCTATGCTATGAAAATAAGGATGCATAAGTTCTTTTGAATTGATGTTTTGGGATTCTTTTAAAAATACTTTATTTCTAAAGAGAGGGAAAGGGAGGGAGAGAGGGAGACATACATCAATGTGTGGTTGCCTCTCACACGCCCCCCACTGGGGACCTGGCCCACAACCCAGGCATGTACCCTGACCAGGAATCAAGGTAGCAACCCTTTGGTTCACATGCCAGCATTCAATTAACTGAGCCACACCAGGCAGGGTGTTTTTCAGGATTCTTAAGGTATATTCTCAGCAGTTGAATTGGTGGGTCAAAAGGCAGTTCCATTTTTAGTTTTTGGAGGAAATTCCATAACAGTGGCTGCACCAGTCTGCATTCCCATCTACAGTGCACTAGGGTTCCCTTTTCTCCACATCCTCACCAACACTTGTTAGTAGATTTACTAATGATAACCATTTAGACAGGTTTAAGGTGATAACTCATTGTGGTTTTTATTTGCATCTCTCTGTTGACTAGTGATGTTGATCATTTTATTCAAATGTCTCTTGGCCATCTCTATATACTCCTTAGAGAAGTATCTATTTAGATCCTTTGCCCACTTTTTAATTGTATTGTTTATCTTCCTTGTGTGGAGTCATGTGAGTTCTTTTTATATTTTGGAGATTAAACCCTTGTCCGATGTATCATTGACAATTATGTTCTCCCATAGAGTCAGTTCCCTTTTCCCATTTTGATAATGGTTTCTTTAGCCATGCAGCTTTTTTAAATTGGATATAGTACCATTTGTTTACTTTTTCCTTTACTTCCCTTGCCCTAGGAGATATATTGGCAAAAATATTGCTATATGAGATACCTGAAATTTAACTGCCTATGTTTTCTGATAGAACTTTTATGGTATCACAACTTATATTTAAGTCTTTTATCCATTTTGAATTTATTCTGGTGTCTGGTGTAAGTTGGTGGTCTAGTTTCATTTTTTTTGGCATGTACCAGTCCTCACATACCATTTATTGAAAAGACAATTTTTACTCCATCATATGCTCATCCCTCTTTGTCGATATTAATTAACCATAGAAACATGGTTTTATTTCTGGGCTCTCTATTCTGTTCCATTGGTCTATATGTCTGTTCTTATGCCAGTACCAGACTGTTTTGATTACAGTGGCCTTGTAGTAAAGTTTTATATCAGGTATTGTGATCCCTCCATCTTTTTTCTTCTTTCTCAAGATCCTTGAGGCTTTTGGAGGTCCTTTTTGGTTCCATATACATTTTTTAAAATATTTGTTGTAGATCTGTGAAATACACCATTGGTATTTTAAAAGATATTGTGTTGAATCTATAGATTGCTTTGAGTAGTATGGACATTTTAATGATGTTATTTTTTCCAATACATGAGCATGATATATGCTTCCTTTTATTTAATTTATTTTTTATTTTAATTGTTGTTCAAGTACAGTTTTCTGCCTTTTCCCTTCCTTTTATTTGTATCTTCCTCAATTTCTTTCATCAGTGTTCAATTTCTTACTCTCTTCTTCTGGAAACCCTATGATGTGAATGTTGGTATGCTTGAAGTTGTCCTAGAGGCTCCTTAAAGTATCTTCATTTTTTCTTTTTTCTTTTTGCTGTTCTGATTGGGTGGTTTTTTGCTTCCTTCTATTCCAAATCGATGATTTGGTTCTCAACTTCATCTACCCTGCTGTTGATTCCTGCTAAATCATTCTTCATTTTAGTTCATGAATCCTTCATTTCTGACTGGTCTTTTTTTATGTGGTTGAGTATCTCACTGAGATTATTGAGCATCCTTAAAACCAGTGTTTTGAACTCTGTATCTACTAGATTGCTTGCCTCCATTTTGCTTAGTTGTTGTTCCAGAGTTTTGCTTGGTTCTTTTGTCTGGGGCATGTTTTTTGTCTCCTCATTTTGGCAGCCTCCTTGTGTTTGTTTCTATGTATTTTATAGAGCTGCTACACCTCCCAGGCTTGGTAGAGTAAACAGCAAGAGAAAAGCAGTCAGTTACCTACAAGAAAGCTCCTACAAGATGGTCAGGTAATTTCTGAACATAAACTTTTCAGGCCAGAAAGGATTGGTAAAAAATATTGAAAGTGATAGAAAGCAAAGAACTACAACCAAGATTGCTCTATCCAGCAAAGCTATCATTTAGAATCAAAGGACAGATAAAGATCTTGCCAGACAAGAAAAAGCTAAAGTTCATTACCACCAGACCAGAATTAACCCTGGCTGGTGTGGCTCAGTGGATTGAGTGCTGGCCTGTGAACCAAAGGGTGCTGGTTCAATTCCCAGTCAGAATATATGCATGACTTGTGGGCCAGATCCCCATTGGGGCATGCACAAAAGGCAAGCACACATTGATGTTTCTCTTCCTCTCTTTCTCTCTCCCTTCTCTCTAAAAATAAACAAATAAAATATTTTTAAAATATATTTAAAAACAAGAATTATATGAAATGTTAAAGAGTTTCTTTAAGAAAAAGAAGAAAAAAGATAAAGATACAAACAACAAATGTCCAATAAATACATATGTATTAACAATTGAATAAAAACAAATTAAATGAACAAGGCAAACAGAAACAGACTCATAGATACATAAAATGTTTTGACAGTTGGCAAATGAGAGGAGTTTGGAGGGATGGGTGAAAGGGATGAAGGGATTATGAAGTACAAATTTGTTGTTACAGAGTAATTATGGGGATATAAAGTACAGCATAGGAAATATAGTCAATAATATTCTAATAACTAAGTATGATGTCAGAGGAGTGTTAGATTTATTGGAATGGTCCCTTAGTAAGTTATGAAATATGTAGTCACTGAAGTGTACACCTGAAACTAATATAACAATGTATGTCTATTGTAAGTGAAAATAAAACAGAAAAAAGAAAACTACAGGTCATCCATGATGAACATAGATGTAATTATTCTTAGCAAAATATTAGCAAACCAAGTTCACCAATACATTTAAAGAGTAATGCAACATGATCAAGTGTGATTTATTCTAGAAATTCAAGGGAGTTCAACATACACAAGTCAGTCATCATAGTACACTACATTAACAAAATGAAAAATAAAAATTATGTAATCATCAATAGATGCAAGCATTTCTAAAACTTCAACATCAGTTAATAATAAAAACTCTCAACAAGGTGGACATAGATGTAAAGCATAACAAAAACTCTATAGGACAAGCCCACAGCAAACATCCCAGCCAACAGTGACTAATGGAACATTTTTCCCTTAAAATCAAGAATAAGACAAAAATATTCACTCTTGCCATTTTTATTCAACCTAGTCTTGGAAATCTTAGCCAGAGAACTTAGCAGAAAAGAGTTATAAAATACATCCAGACTGCAAAGAAAAACATAAAATTATCACTATTTGTATATTACTAGATTGATGTATTGACAACCCTTAGATTCTACCAAAAGTTGAAATAATAAACATATCCTATAAAGTTGCAGGATATAAAAATAAACATACTTGTTCCTGCAAACCATTTAAAGGACATATGGACAATAACAAGGGGGGTAGAAACAGGAGGGAGGTGGGGAGGGCTGGGATGGGTGTAAATGGCAGAAAACTGTACTTGCACAACAATTAACATAAAAATAAATAAAAATAAATATAAACTATCAGCTACAATTTTATACAATAAACACAAACTATCAGAATTAGAAATTAAGAAAACTATCCCAATTATTAATGCATCAAAAATAAAATAAGGATAAGTTTTTCAAAAAGATGAAAGATCTGTACACTGAAATTGAAGAAGATATAAATAAATGACAAGATATTTCATGGTCATAGATCAGAAGAGTTAATATTATAAAAATGTCCATATTTTCCTAAGCAATCTATAATTTCAATGCAATTCCTATCAAAATTTAAATGGCACTTTTCTAAAAAGAATTCTAATTTTTGGGTTATTTTTTTGTCTTTTTTTTTCTTTTATTCTTGCTCAAGTACAGTTGTCTCCATTTTCCCACCACCAGTCCCCCTGTCCCACCCATCCCCAGCTCCCACCCTCAATCTTACTCCCTTTTGGCTTTGTCCATGGGTCCTTTAACACGTTATTTGACTACCCTTCCCATTTTTACCCCTGTTATCCCCTCCTGCCTTCCCTTCAGTTATTGTCACTCTGTTCTTTATTTCAACCTATATACAGGATCCATGGACAAAGACAAAGGGAGGGAGGATTGAATGTGGGAGAGTGTGGGTGGGCAGGGCAGGGGTGAGCAATGGGGACAACTGTAACTGAACAACAATAAATTAAAAAAAGGAAAATACAAAGTTTAAAACAACAGCAAAAAACAAAGTTACTCAATAAAAAGAGACTATGTGGTACTGATGTAAACATAGACTAGATCAGGGGTGTCAAACTCAATTTCACTGGGGGCCACATAAGCCTCGTGGTTGCCTTCAAAGGGCCAAAATAATTTTAGGACTGTATAAATGTAACTACTCCTTAACTGTTAAGAAGTTGAATTATATTCTGTTCTTTGAATGTAACTGCAAGGCTGATGTGGCCCCCAGTGAAAATGAGTTTGATACCCTTGTCTAATGGGCACTCCTTTGTAGGTAGCTGTCTCCTTTTCTCTTACTGCTTTTAAGATTCTCTCATGATCTTTAATCTTGGGGAATGTAATTATGATGTACCTTGGTGTGTGCTTCCTTGGTTCCAACCTCTTTGGGACTCTCTGGGCTTCCTGGACTTCCTGGATGTCTTTTTCCTTTGCCAGATTGGGGAAGTTCACCTTCATATTTTTACAAATAAGTTTTCAATTTCTTGCTCTTCCTCTTCTTCTTCTAGCAGCCCTATGATTTAGATGTTGGAATGTTTAAAGTTGTCCCAGAGTTTCCTAAGCCTTGCCTCATTTTTTAAAAATTCTTTTTTCTTCATTTTGTTCTGGTTGACTGTTGATTTCTTCCTTCTGCTCCAAAACTGTTGATTTGAGTCCTGATTTCCTTCCCATCACTATTGGCTCCCTGTACATTTTCCTTTATTTCACTTTTTATAGTCATCATTTTTTTCCTCTATTTTGTGATCATACTCAACCATGCTGTGAGCATGATGATTATCAGTGTTTTGAACTGTGCATCTGATAGGTTGGCTATATCTTCACTGCTTAGTTATTTTTTTCTGGAGGTTTGATCTGTTCTTTCATTTGGGCCATTTTTTGTCTCTGTGTGCCTGTTAAGTAATAAGGGGTGGAGCCTTAGATATTGGCCAGGGTTAGGCAAACCATGTTGCTGCTTTCTGGCACTGTATGTGAGGGAGGGGTCTGAGAGGGAACAATCCTGCCTCCTCAACTCTTGGCTGCCTTTCAGTCACTTCCTTTGTTGCCCACAAGCAAATTGGGCTCTTCTGTTGCTGATCCTTGGGTGGGTCAGTTTGTGTACATTCCTCCAGTGAACTCTCCTGTGAGGCTAATAGTTACTCCTGCCACCAGCACCCCCATAGGTTTCATCAGTCAGAGTTTTTGAGGCTTTATTTCCCCATGCTACAACCCTGGGTTGCGCACTCTGTCTTGCTCCCCAGCTTTTTTTCCTGATTTATCTACATACAAATGCAGAAAGGAGTGTCTGGTCCACCAGTCACCACCTCACCTACCATGGTCTTCCAGCCACCACCTTGCTGCATATCCTCTCTGCCTCAGCTGCTATCTCTGCCCTTCCTACAAGTCTGGATAAATGTTTCTTCTTTATCTCCTTGGTTGTTGGACTTCCATACAGTTTGATTTTCTGTCAGTTCTGATTGTTTTTAAATTTGTTTTTGTCCTTCGTTTGGTTGTGTGAGGAGGCAAAGTGTACCTATCTATGCCTTTCTCTTGGCTGGAACCCCCCCCCAAAACACAAAATTAATATTCAGAAATTGGCAGCATTTTAATATACCAATAATGTACTATCACAAAGAGAAATTTAAAAAAATTCATATACTATTGCAATAACAAAAATATAAGGGACCGAGGAATAAATTTAACCAAGGAGGTAAAACACATGTACTGATGTTCTTCAGTGTACAAGACACTGAAGAAAGAAATTGAAGAAGATACAAATTGAAAGCATATACTGTGTTCATTGATAGGAAAATTAACATATTAAAATGTCTATGGTACCCAAAGAATCTATGAATTCAATGCAATTCCTATTAAAATGCCAATGGCATATCTCACAGATCTAGAGCAAATATAACAAAAATTTATGTAGAGTGACAAAAGTCCATGTACAGCTGCAGCAATCTTGAGAAAGAATAACAAATTTATAGGTACCATCTACTGATATTAAATTATGCTACAAAGCTATAGAAGTCAGAACAGGATGGTATTGATGCAAGAACAGTTATATAAATCAATGGAAGATAACAGAGAGCCCATAAATAAACCCATGCCTTTATGGTCAATTAGTACTTGACATAGGAATAAAGCCCATACAATGGAGTAAAAACAATCTGTTCAATAAATGCTGTTGGGAAAATTGGATGGGTAATTGCAAAAATATGAAACTAGACCACCAACCTATACCATACACAAAAGTGTAGTAATTGTGAAGCTTAGAGGGGTGGGTGTAGGTGGAGGAAGGTATAGAGGGAATAAATGGTGATGGAAATAATAAAATAAATTAAACATTAAAAAAGAATAAAGTAAAAACATATTAAAGACCTAAATGTAAGTTACAAAACTATAAAAATTCTAGAAGGAAACATGGGCAGTAAAGTTTCAGACATTACTCCTGGCAATATTTTTGCCAATATATCTCCTTGGTAAAGGAAACAAATGAAAAAACTAACAAATGGGGCTACATCAAAGTAAAAAGCTTCTGTGTAGCAAAAGAAACTATGAACAGAATGAAAAGGGAACCTACTCTATGGGAGAACATATTTATAAATGATACATCTGAAAATGATTTTATTTCTAAAATAGATATAAAACTTATACATTTTAACTCTAGGAAGACAAAATACAAAATCAAGAAATGGGAAAAATACCTGAATAGGCACCTCTCCAAGGAGGACATATAGATGGCCAAGAGTCATATGTAAAAATTCTCAACATCGCTAATCATCAGAGAGATGCAGGGTAAAAGCACAGTGAGTTATCACCTTATATCTGCCAGAACAGCTATCATCAATAAATCAACAAAAACAAGTGCTGTAGAGGATGTGGAGGAAAGGGAACCCTAGTGCACTCTTTTTGGGAATGCAGACTGGTGCAGCCACTTGGAAAACAGCATGGAATTTCTTCAAAAAATGAAAAATGGAACTGCCTTTTGATTCAGCAATCCCATGTCTAGGAATTTATCCAAAGAACTCTGAGACACTAATTTGAAAGAATATATGTACCCTTGTGTTCATTGAAGATTTATTTTAATTAATTAATTATTTTTAATTGTTGTTCAAGTGCCATTGTCTCCATTTTCCTGCCACCAGTTTCTCTTACCCCCCCCACTCCCACCTCCCTCCCTCAATCCTACCCGTATTTAGCTTTGTCTATGGGTCCTTTATACATGTTCCTTGAAGACTTTTCACTGCAGATTTATTTACAATAGCCAAGAATTGGAAGCAGCCCCAGCGCCCATCAGTAGATGAGTGCATAAAAAAAGCTGTGGTACATTTACACAATGGAATAGTACTCCACTCTAAAAAGAAAAAGAAGGAAATCTTTTTTTTTGCAACAGCATGTATGGACCTGGAGAGTATTATGCTAAGTGCAATAAGCCAGGTGGTGAAAGACAAGTACTGTATGATCTCATTCACATGTGAAATGTAATGAACAAAATAAACTGACAAAATAAGAGGGGTATAAGAGTGGGAAGAAGGGGAAGGGACTATCAAGCAACATGTGTGAATGACCCATGGACATGGACAACAGTGTGGGGATTGACTGTGGGAGTGGGGTTGGACTGGGTGGAGGAGGGCACAGGGGGAAATATTGGGACCACAGTAATAGAATAGCAATAAAATATTTAAAAAAAAACAATGAGAAATCCACTTGGAAATTGATCACATTTTGAAAAAAGTAAAAAAAAAAATAATTTTCACTATACCTGGGTTTTATAGCCAGTAGAAATCACAACATGCTCATATCATGTTACCATTGTTGAGCATTTCTTAAAATACCATTTATGTTCATTATTGCTTGAATTATGGTAGTTATTAAACTTCCCAATAGATCTTGTTATTTAATGCATTAATAAAGAATCACATATTATATGTCACAAATTTGTTTTTGAATCATTTTATAAATGCATTTCAATATACTTGGTTTCCATTGCAGTCCTCCATCCTTTATATTATACATTTGAAATATTACTCTCATAAGTGTCAATAGGCTTCACCAGAGTGTTGAAAGTGTCCATGGCACAAAATATCTTAGGAACTTACCTACCAGATTTATGCTCAGCCATTTGTGAGAAGAACAAAACAAATGATCAAGGAGAATGTTAGAAAATAAAAATAGACCAATGTTCAAATTGATTTCAGCTCACCCTCCAAATTTTATCTCTTCTCCACCAATATGTAATTGCCTTCTTGATGCACACAAATGTCTTTACCCAGACAGGGTTTTGCATACTAGATATAAGTGGAAGAAAGGAGAAAAGGGGAAAAAATTTAATGAGCACCTACTATGTTATAAACACTTTCACAAATGCTATGCCAATTAATCCTCTCAATATCTCTGAGGGCAAATGCAATTTTCTCCATATCACAGTTAAAGAAACTGAGACTGAGAAATGTTATGGATTGTGCACAATACATAGCTACTAAGTGATTGGGTTGAGATTAGAAATTGATATCCCCCAAATCAAAAACCTATTTTCATTATTCAGACTATAGCTCATCCCTAAAAAAGTACCTATTTCCAAATTATTTTACAACCCACTGAACCCCAACACTGCTAAAAGGCCGACAACATTGTTTCCATTTAATTCATACACATGTGGAAACTTGGAGGTGACTTGTAATGTTTTTAGTACAACAAAGACTTGAAACTTGATTTAAGGAAGTTTCTCTACTTCCTGCCTTCCCATATATATTCTTGCCAGCAGGAGAGAGTGTCACCTAGAACCTATTTATGCCATTTCTATTTATATTAATTTGTCACATATTAATCATATTTTCATACCTAAATCCAAGAGAGGCTGGAAAATCTAGAATTTAGCTGAGTGATTATGTACCTACTAAAATTTTGTACTACTATATAATCAGAGAAGATATTAGGGGACAATTAGCTATGTCTAGTATAGGTAGATAACATTAGTGTGTTTTATATATGTGGAAACTAAAACTCAGAGAAAAATGAAGAAACTTGCCCAAGGTCCAACCCTGAATGGCTCTGAAGTTTCAGTCTTTCACCACTACTTCATACAAACTAAAGATGATAATTCAGGCGGAATGGCTGAACTACCACATAATTGCTGTAGAAAAGGCTTGAGCTAACTAGTCTTAGACCTGAATCTGGATGGAGGATACAGAAGGCCTCAGCCTTTGCTCCCTTCCCCTCATTTGTTAAGGATGTGATTGTACTCATAAGCTTGGAGAAGGTAAGACTAAAGTAGGAATGTGTCTGTGTCTTTTGACTTCTGAAAGGCTTTTACAGAGAAGAGCAGCAAGAAAGTCCTATGTGGCCCTAGGAAGTAGAGCTGAGACCAATGGGTAGAAGCCAGAGAGAGACGAATTTCAGCCCAACACACAAAAAAAGAAGTTCTAAAGAATCAGTTCTCCTGACAGACGACAAGCTGTATCTCCCTACTGATCTTCAATGAAAAGTCAAGGCTACATGCCTTGATATATAGCAAAACATATAAAAATTTGCTATAAAGAACTTTGTTCAATGCCAATTGTTAAGAGTAATGTTATAATTAATTTTCATTTACTGAGTTTTAGTAAGTACCAGGTAATTTTGCAAGCACTTTGCTTACATTCTGTTACCTAATCCTCACAAAGACTTTTCAATGTAATCATCATGACCCCCATTTGAAGAGAGGATGCTGGGTATAAGAGAGATTAAGTAATTTACCTGAGGTCATATCACTTGTAAGTGGTACTAGATTGAGACCCAGGACTGACTGATACCAAAACTCATTGTCACAATTACTCCATTAGTGTCAAATTACATAAAGAATCATGGGTGAGAAGTTGTTTAGCTGATTTGAGCACTGGTATCAATGAAGCCACAGTAGTGAGTTTTCCCACTCAACAGGACTTTTTACCCAGCAGCTCCCCAACATATACCCCAGAAATGAAGATCTCTAGCTGTCAAACCAACCTATTGGAGGTGTTAGCCATAAGATGGACTGAATAAAAGTGTGAACTCAAGTCACTATGTAAAATGCCCCTGCTGTAAACAGGGAATCCAATGTGTGCCATTCTGGTGACATTAGGAATTGTTCTAGAGTGTACCAAAAAGAATACTTTCCCTTGGGTCTTCAAGCTAGTTTCTGTCTCCCTCATACTCAAGTGACCCTGTCATCTTTTTAAATATTGTAGAGTAAGGGAGGTTGTGATTGGAAAGAATACTGTACTTTGGGTTGGAAGCTCTGGTTTAGCATCTCAGCTTAGTCACTTATTTCTCTTTTTTCACATTTTTAAATTGTTGTTCAAGTATAGTTGTCTTCATTTTCCCCCTACTACTCCCCCCCATCTTGGCTTGCCCACTTATTTCTAAATCTCCTCCTTCTCTAGGCTTTAGTGAGGATATTGAACTCAAGATCCTGTAATATACTTTGCTGGTCTGACATTCTCGAGTCTCTAATTGCCACCTGGACATGTTAGTTACAGGATAAAAAAAACTAGAATTGTTGGCCATAGGGATAGCAGTAAGGCTCATGTACATCTCTATCTTATACCTCTGCCTATCCCTGCACCTATACCAATGCCTGTACCTATATCTATGCCTACTCTATACCATCAGAATATCTATTGAATCCTAGCTGTGATTTACAAGCTGTGTGATTAGAATGAATCATTTATTTCTATATGCTTCTATTTACTTACCACAACTGGGGAAAGAGGAAGGTTTTATTAAGGCAAAGTAAACCAAATAAAGCTCCCAGGACAAAACTCAAGACTTGTTAGCTTGTTTTCCTTAAGGCAATAGGGGAAATATTGAGAAGATTTATCAGGGATAACTAAGTCCATCTAAGTTAACCACTGACAGCACTTAGGTCCCTACAACCCAATCTACCTGAGAATCAAAATGGCACATCCTCCATGTATATCAATGCAAAATCTAACAGCATGTTACATTTATTTTACTCTCATTTCAAAATTTTCTACTGTTCACATCAATATCTAACAGAAAAAGAAAATTAACTAACTATTAAACCAGTAACCAGGTTAGGTACTATTGCCTACAATATGTTTGATTTAAACCTTATAATAATGCCATGAGATCAGTACAGATAAGAAAATTCACTTGGCCAGTGAGGAAACTCAGATTCAGAAGGGTATGGTAAATTGGTCAAGGATTCACTGTTAGTAAGTGGCATAACTGGGAACTGAATTCAAGTCCATCTGATTCTGGAACTCAATCTTCTTGCATTATAAAATGCTGCTGGGTATTATTTGAATCATTTTAAGTTTGAAAGGAATTTAGATCCTAAGTAAAGCATAGGGAATATAGTCAATAATATTGTGATAATTATGTATGATGCCACTTGGGGTACTGGAAATATGAAGGGAAACAACTATGTAAAGTATATGATTGTCTGACTACTAAGTTGTACACCTGAAACCAATAGAAAATAAAATTGAAAGAAGAAACTAAAGAGCTTAGAGAAGACAAATCCATTCTGAGCTTAGAAAACAAAGACACTTTTGCAAAGGGAATAGGATTTGATTTGGGCATGAGAGGATGGGTAGGAAAATTAATTTTGCTTGCAAATGTTGTTTCTTCTTGCTTTTAAAGTGTCAGTTGCATAGATGTTCATTTATTTTCATTTATTCTACAAATATTTACTGACCACCTAAATTAAATAAAATGCTGGGTATGATTCAGGATGCTCTCAAGTGATACTGCTCTTGCCAAACAATAACAACAAGATTCTGGATGCTTCTGGAACTCTGTTACTGCTCATAGGCAAATGCACTATTCTACAAGATTTTGAGAATTCATGAGAAGATAAAATGTGCTCCCCAAAAGCAAATACCTTAGAGTTGGAAATAAAAGTTATATTCATCAAGGGTGTAGAGAAAGAAGAACCCTCATGCACTGTTGGTGGGAATAAATACTGGTACAGCCACTGTGAGTGCCAGTATGCAGTTTCCTCAAAAAATTAAAAATGGGACTGCTTTATGACCCAGTGATCCCACTTCTGGGAATATATTATAAGAATCCTGAAAGACAAGATAGAAAGAATATATGCACCCCTATGCTCATAGCAACATTATTTACAGTAGCCAAGGTCTGGAAATAGCACAAATGCCCATCAGTAGATGAGTGGGTTAAAAAAAGCTGTATAAAATGGAATGCTACATGACTATAATAAAGAACTCTTACTCTTTGCAACAGCATGGGTGGACCTGAAGACTGTTACATAGTGAAATAAGCCAGTAAGTGAAATACAAGTACTATATGAACTCACTCATGTGGAATCTAATGAACAAAATAAACTGACAAACAAAATAAAACCAAAGGCATGGGTATAAGAAACAGACTGACAGATCTCCGAGGGGAGGAGGGTGGGGGAGACTAGAAGAGATTAGCCAAAGAATATATATCCATATATGCATAGCCCATGGACACAGACAACAATGTGGGGAAGGACAAGGGGCATGGGGATGCAGTGGAGAGGGCAAAGGGGTGTGGGGGACATCTGTAATAGTGTCAACAATAAACAAATTTAAAAAATTTTATCAGTCAACTGGTTTGCTTTTTTCATCTCCTGAATAATGATTTCTATTTCCTATGGCATATGAATTATAGATAAGGAGGTTAAACTGGTATAAAGGTGGAACTGGGAGAAGATTGTAAAGTATGTCAACTAGATAAAAGCTTAAAAATGACTTACATATGCCTTCTGATGCATTTGGCATACCTTTATCTATAGTGTATCTTTTGAACTAGAATTGAAGTACCCAGGGGTTGTTGCCACAATTCTGGGAAGAATTATCTGGTCAAAAACACCCTAGAGAGTGGCTTCAGCAAAATGAGGTACTAAGAAGCTCCAAGTTCTCATTCTCTCACAGAAACATTGAAATTATAATAATAGCAATCATCGTAATAAAGAGGCATCTGAACCAATGTTTAGAAACTCTGAAAAACAATAAAAGTTTTATAGCAAAATGCCAATTCTCAATCAAGAAGAAGCTATCTTTAAAACAATATGGAAGGTTTTGCTTTTACACACATACTTACTTCACATGTTCCCTTGACATGGTGAAGATACTGGTCGTGAGCCAGTAGTAAGCCAGTTTCTAGTTTCCATCCTCAAAGCAGAGGAAAAGGAGCAGACATAATTTGAAAAAATTTGTGTACATCTGTTCTAATCTGTGTGGGAAGTAACTGAAGGACTGAATTTTTTGGTCTCTATCTTGAAAAACTGAAATATGCATGAGAACTGGCAGGCACTGCTTGTGAAAGATATAAGGGGACTGCAAATCAAGACACCTGGGGAAACAAAGTACCTACAGGTGGGGACAAACACTAGAACATTTAAGGCCTGGGGGAAAAACTGGGATGAGAATGTGGTAATTTAAGATGTTAAAAAGCAACCATTTATATGATAAAATTTAGAAAACTAAGTGTATGTCCAGATAAGACACATCTCATAAAAGATAGGAAAATACCTTGACCTCTTTACTCATGCTGATCCCTAGGCTCAGAATAATCTAGCGAATTGGTGAAGGATTGCCCCAGCATACAGCTGACTAGCAAAGACTAGGAGAGTTGAGTTTTTTCTCCTTTTGTTTGTTTAATTCTTTGGTGTTTTTTTGTATGTTTGAGCTCCTAGCATTCAAGAAAATCTCTGTCAAAACATGAGCTAAGAAACCCAGAAATGTCAGTGAACACACATAACAATGAATATTTCTTTTCTGAAAATAGTTTGAAAAAGTTTATTATCAACAAGACGAGTAATAACAAGTGTTGGAGAGGTTGTAGAGAAAAAGGAACCTTCATTCACTGTTGGTGGGAATGTAAACTGGCACAGCCACTGTGGAAAACAGTATGGAGTTTCCTCAAAAATTCAATAATAAAGTTACCATATGACTCAGCAACTCCTTTTCTGGGTATCTACCTGAAAAATTTGAAAACATGTATTTGCAAAGATATATGCACCCCTATGTTCACTGCAATGTTGTTGAGGGTGGCCAAGACATGGAAAAAACCATAGCGTCCTTTGATAGAGGATTAGATAAAGAAGATGTGGTACATATATACAATCCAATACTACTCAGCTATAAGAAAAGATGAAATACTGCCATTTGTGAAAACATAAGTGGACCTTAAGAATATCATGCTAAGGAAAATGTCAGACAGAAAAAGTAAGAACTATATGATTTCACTCATATGTGGGATATAAAACTGACAGCAAAAAATGAACAAACAATAAAAAAAAAAACCCAAAAAACTCATTGATACTGACAACAACATGGTGGTTACCTGAGGGAAGGGGCATAGGTAGGTATTAAAGTGTAAAAGGGACCAAATATATGGTGACTGAATATGATATGACTTTGGGTGGTGAGCACACAAAGCAACATACAGATCATGTGTCATAGAAGCACACACTTTAAACCTATATAATTTTATTAACTGTCACTTTAATATACTTAATTAAAATGATGGAAAAATAAATGAACTAGTATAGACATAAGAATAAAAATCAAATAGTAGGAAGGGAACTTAATTTTCAAAATTACTTTCTTATAATAATCAAGGGTTCAATTTTCAACAACCAATTAAAAGACATACAAAGAAGGAAAACATGGTACATTCAAAGGAACAAAATAAATTGATGGAAACTATCTGCAAGGAAGCCCAGACAATGGACTAACTAAACAAAACGTTTAAATCATGAATAGAGGACTTATAGGCACAGACAATGGGGTGGAAATTGACTTTGAGAACATGGGGGTGGGGTGGGGTGGGGCAGGGGAGAGCAATGGGGAGAAAGGTGGGACAACTGAAATAGAACAAAAATAAATAATAATAATAAATTGAGAGGACTTCCAGCCAAGATGGAGGTGTAGCTGGACACGTTGTGCTTCCTCTAACAACCAAGATTAAGGACAACAAAAATATAGAACCCCCCCTCAAAAAAAAAAGAAAACCCAACAAGGACAAAGAGAAACTTGAATAGTGCGGGAGTCCGACAACATTCACCCAGACAGACAGGTAAGAGTGGTGGAGACCGCGGCTGTGGCCGGGGGAGTCGGGTCGCAGTGGGATAAGCTGGTATCCCAGGCGCACGGTCACTCCAGGTGCACAGGCGGCCGCGTTGCCAATCGGGAGCAGACCCAGTGAGGCGTACAAGGCAGCTGGCCGTGGACACTCATTCATGCACAGATAAACCAGGCGAAAACGGGCAGCAAGACAGACTGCACGACACAGGGCCCCAGCACCAGGAAGTGAAGCCTAAGCACCCATTGAGAATACTTGTAGGGGCTGAGGTGCCGGGAGGGAGTCCCGGCCTCACAGCAGAGTTCACTGGGGAGACCCGTGGGGTCCTGGAGTGTGTGCAGGCCCACTCACAAGGAAGTCAGCACCAGAGGGGCCCAATTTGATAGGGGAAGAGACTGAGGGGACTGGAAGCTGTGAGAGAATGTGGAGCAAGCACCATTGTTCTCTCTCTGACCTTGCCCCCACATCCAGCATCACAACCCAGCAACCTGGCTGAATGCCTAAGGCTCCACCCCTCACTATGTAACAGCCATGACCAGACAAAAAACAGAAAGACCAAAACCAAGGATGGCTCAGATGGGAGAGCACACTGGGGCCCCGGAGCTAATTCATCTGAGCGATGAGGAGGCAGTCAGCCTATCAGATGCAGAGCTCATAGCACTGGTAGCCAACCTATCAAAAGCACAGTTCAAAGCTCTGGTGATTAGGAAGCTCACAGAATTGGTTGCCAATAAACACAGGCCATTCTCCTACCTATAGTAGTTGTCTCAGGAATGAATGTGTGACCCATTTCAAGCCAATATGATATGAGAAGAACTTTACTGGAGATGTTGAAGAAAGGAAAGAAAAGTTTCCACAGTAATTATAACCTCTCTTCTTTTGGTCATTTCAGTGTGTGCCTGAAAGTATGACAATCATTTTGCTACTATGTGAAAATCTAGATTAAAGAAAGTGTCAGCATACAGAGGTTAATAAAGCTAAGGCAAATATGGAGAAACAGAACCAGAAAAGATTCCAAAAGGACTGCAAAGTTTCCAGGTGAAGTGACTGGGTTATTGGTGCTGCTACTGGCAAGAAAGGGAAAAAGCAGAGTAGATTTAGATGAAAGATGGTTAATAGAATTTGGACTTTGTTAAATGTAAATAAATGATTATTATCAAAATTAATTTATTTAAGAGCAGTACCTAAGACTGAATAAAGACAATCCTGAAGCCAACCCTAATACTAATAGAAGTCCTTAATTTAGCCTTCTTAAGTCTGTTTTCCCCTTCTTGCAGTCAAAACATCTTGATTGTTACATGGTCCCACAAGATAATTTCTTTCTTTAGGTTCTGACATGGCCTCCAGGCATCCAGGTGTCCAGCAGCCTGCTATTGTTGCCAACTTGGCACAAACTTCAGTACCCTAAGAAGCCACTTGATGTGGCAAGATGTTCTTTCTGCACCCACTTCATAGGTCTTCATTTCCACTTTAACAGCCCCAGTGCTGAAAAAGAAGAAGAGAAATATCTTTTCCCACCCATTGAATATTTGGTGTCCAACTACAAAACAATGCATGACATCCTTTCTGTTTTATTCATATAATAAATAAGGCACGTTTTATGTCATTTTGGTGCCATTTTTCTTGAAAGAATTGGCACTGGTCAAAAAGAGGAGTTCACTATAAAACAGCCAGTAGTACCTCCCATACATTGCAAAGTCTTCTGTTCTAATCCTCAACTTGTGCACTTGACTTTCTCAAAAAGGCAAATTAACTTCCTGCCCACATCTCTGCTAATGAGGGAGGGTGTGGCCTCAATGGTTAGGTTGTATTCCATGGTAACTACAGGTTCCTAAGAGATCCTGACATGTTAAAAGTGTGAATTCAGATGCTTTTACTTGTGTCATTTCACTACAAATAGATTAAATTTTTGATAATATGGTAGGGACTAATTTCTCTAAAATTGCTGCTTTCTATAAGGCTTGCACTGTCACTAAATTTTGCAGGATAATTTATATAAGAATTTGTCAGTTTAAATCAAATAAATATCCAAAATATCTGATACCCAGAACCATTTGCACATTACAGTGGCTAGCATGGCTATACCCTTGAAATTGCCATATTTGTCAAAGATGGGCCACTTGTATATTCCTATTTTACAACTTCCAATGAAGTTCTAAGTTAAAAGACACACTCAGTGGTTAGTCTGAAGTTTTTTAGTAAGTGTAATTTCTGCACAGATTCATAGTAAGTTAATACTGTTTTTTCCTGATTGTTATTTTTCATAAATGTTCATTTCAATTTATTTTTCTTCAACTTGTAGTCCCTTTCAAAGACCACAATCAGAGAAAAGATCCTAAGACTACAGCATGAAAAGGATGTAGAGTTACAACTTCTTAGACTTGAAAAGAGTATTATACTAAGTAATGCAAACTTTTACACAATGGAGGAATTGCTTCAACATTATCCCTGAGAGATGGTTCATCCAGCCTTTGTGCAGCTCAAGTGATGAACAGCTCAGCATCTCTAAAAGCAGCTCATTACATTCACATATAACTCTTCATTTTATTAAGTTGAAACCAGCCTTCCTATGGATTTTCACCCATAAGTCCCAGGTCTACCTCCTAGAACCACACAGACCCCATTTTCTTCCTCTTCCCTGTGACAGCTCTTCAAAAGTCTGAAGACAGAGATCACTTGCCTAATCTTTCTCTTCTCCAGGCCAAGCATTTCCAGCTTCTTCAACCAGTTTTTGTGGACCTGAAATCCAGCTTTATCCCCCAAATTCTCGCTTCCCTCTAGTTAGTCTGCATGTCCTTTCAACTATGAAGTTAGGGCAGAAGAAAAAAAAATATTATACTTACCTTCCTTCCATACTCACAAGACTCTGAGGCAAAGACTGCCTAGCTGTTCATTTAACATGTTTTGCTTTCTTACTTTTCACACAGCTACACCACATTTACTAGCCTCCCTGGCTGCTGTATATGACCATTTAATGTAATTATATCAAATGGAATATGGGTGGAAGTGATATGCAACACTTCCAGTCCTGGCACATAAACATCTCCACAATTTTCCTTTGTCTGCCAGCTGGTAACTGAGTTCCAGGAAAACCTTGAAAGTCACACTTTGAGCACTACAGAATCTCCATCAACCTAAGTCTCTCAAAGTCTGCGTGTAAATCAGTACCTCTTTCTATTACCACTTATTAAACTTCCCATTAGTGAAAAAAACTCATTGTCTTAAGTGACTGAGGTTTAGGGAATGTCATTCACAGCCTCACTGAAATACCACCTTCCATAACTCTTCCTTCTATGTCAGGATTACCAATCTGTGCCTGTGCAATTTGCAAGACCAAATTGAGAGCTTCAATTAAATCTTTCTTCAATTTCACCTGTCTCTATCTAGCCCATCATTGCAACTTGTGGATGTTTTCTGGTATTTTTATTTTATTTCCTAGTTAATTTATTTGCCCCTTCCTACCTCAGCTTTTTGTCAACTATTAGATTCCTCATCAAAATCATTAATATAAATGTTGAATGAATCAGGACTTAGGGCCAGTACACCATAGAGAATTCCACCTTGGTTGAACCAATTGACTGTACTTGGTTATAAATTTCCATTCATTCACAAATATCAACCATACTATCAACATGTATACTCATTTCTCAGTCATATATGTAAGAATTTCCTTAGACACATTGTCAAATTCCAGGCCAAAAATAACATACCTTCTAGTAAATGATTACATTAAACTTTTAGTTTGGTAATTCTACCAATAAGAATTAAATCAGTTAAGGATAGCATGACATGGTTCTGGCCAAGATGGAGGCATAGATACATATGCTTTCCCTCCTTGCACAAGCAAAAGAAGGAAACAACCAATTAAAAAAAAAAACAGAATTGCCAGAAAATTAAACTGTATGGAAGTCCAGCAAAGCGTTAAAGAAGTAGCATTCATCCAGACTGGTAAGAGGGGTGAAGACAAGCAGCCAGGACAGAAAAGATGTGCAGTAAGGCAGCAGCTGGAGGACCCCTATGATTTGGATGTTGGAACATTTAAAGTTGTCCCAGAGGTTCCTCAGACTCCTCACTTTTTTGAATTCTTGTTTCTTCATTCTGTTCCAGTTGGATATTTATTTCTTCCTTTTGTTCCAAATCATTGATTTGAGTCCTGGTATCCCACCTTTCACTGTTGGTTCCCTGTATATTTTCCTTTATTTCACTTTGTATAGCCTTTATTTCTTCCTTCATTTGTGACTGAGCCAGATAGTGAAAAACAAATACCATATGAACTCAATCATGTCTGTGAGCACCGTGATTACCAGTGTTTTGAACTCTGAATCTTATAGGTTGTCTCCCTCCTCTTCCCTTAGTTCTTTTTCTGGAGTTTTGATCTGTTCTTTCGTTTGGGCCATATTTCTTTGTCTCAGCGCACCTGTTACATTGTAAGGGGAGGAGCCTAGGTATTCACTGGGGCAGAGCAACCTTCTTTGTTGTGTTGTGATGCTGACAGTCTGGGTGAATGTTTCTTTAACTCTTTGGTTGTAGGACATCCATACAGTTTCATTTTCTGGCAGTTCTGGATGTTTCTTGTTTTTAAATTGGTTGTTATCCTTCTTGTGGTTGTGCAAGTAATCGAAGCATTTCTACCTATGACTCCATCTTGGCCAGAACTCCCTCAGAAAATCTTATCTAGTTCCTTATGAATAAAGTTAGGTATTGATTTGATATCTTTTTACATTCTAATGTCTATATTTACAACTATAAATTTCCTCCTGAGCTCAGCTTTTGCTATACCCAGTGTTTTTGTTTGTTTTCAGATTTGAAACATTTATTTTTAATTTTTTAAAATTTAAAATAAACAAACAGTGGTGTACAATATGTCAGTGGTGTACAATATTATGTTAGTTTCAAGTGTGAAATAGTAATTTGACATTTATGTACCTTATAGTGTAATCACCAGACAAAATCTAGTAATCATCTGTCACTGTGTAAACTTATCACTTTATTATTGGCTATATTTTAATATGTCACCTTTTCATTTTGATTTCTCAAGGTATTTTCTAATTGTCCTTTTCATTTTTTTTTTTGGCTCAATATTTTTTGTAAGAGGATGAGGTTTAGTTTTCAAATACTTGTAAATTTTCCAGCTTTCCTTTTGTTATTGATTTTTAGAATCATATCATTATGATTAGAATAGATACATTGTATAATTTCATTTTTTAAAAAATTGATTAAGGTTTTTGTTGTGCCCTAACATATTGTCTATCCTGAAAAAGTACACATATTCCATGCGTAGTTTAGAAAAATGTGTATTTTGTCATTGTTGGTGGAGTATTCTGTATATGTCTTTTATGTATAATTCTTTTATGGTATTGTCCAAGTTCTCTATCTTCTCATTCTTCTTTTGTCTGATATTCTATTCATTATTGAAAGTAATGTATTGAAGTTGCTTACTATATAGAGCTGTCTGTTTTTTCCTTCAATATTGTCACTATTTACTTCATATCTTTTGTAGTCGCTTATTTTGGTATATATACATGTTTACAGTTGTTCTATCTTCTTGATAATTAGCCATTTCATTGATATAGGCTGTCCTTCTTTGTCACTTATAACAGTTTTTTACTTAAAGTCCATTTTGTTTGATATTAGTAGGGCTACCACATGTCTATTTTGGTTACTGTTTATATGGAATGTCTTCCTCCACATTTTCACTTAAAACTTAATTTTTATTTTACACATAAAGTGTGGCTCATATAGTATGTAGTTGCAGCATATGTTTTTATTTTTATTTTTTTTCTTTTTTAAATATATTTTATTGATTGTCTTCTCAAGTGCACACAGAATATTCTCCAGTATAGATCATATGTTAAATCTCAAAACACATCTTAACAAATTTATGAAAACTAAGATCATATCAAGTATTTTTTTCTGATCATAGTGGAATGAAAGTAGAAATCAGTAACATTAGGAAAACTATTACAAATATTTGAAACATAAGCAACACACTCCTGAAAAACCTATGGGTCAAAGAAGAAATAAAAAAAAGAAATAAAATATTTTGAGACAAACATAAATGGAAACACACAACATACCAAAATTTATGGGATGTGGGATGGGATGAAGCAAAATCAGTTCTAATAGGGTATTTTGTCATGATAAATACATTTATTGAGGAAAAAAACAAATAAACAACCTAACTTTAAATATCTGAAGAAATTATAAAATAGAGAACAAACTAAGTCCAAAGTTAGCAGAAAGAATAAAATAATAGCTTTGTAGAAATAAATAACATACAGGCTAGTAAAAATCAATAGGAAATATAAATTAAATTGAGAGTAGACATTTTGAAAGGTTAACAAAATTGACAATCCATTAGCAAAAGAAGGAGAAAAGACCATAAATAAAATTGTGAAATATATAAAACATTACAACAGATAAAAAATACAAAAGATTGGAATTGACTATTATAAACAATTATATGACAACATCTACCTAGAAGAAATGGATAAATTCCTAACAACATAGAACATATATAGGTTAAACTATGAAAAAATAGAAAATATGAACAGGCTAATAACAAATAAACAGATTGAATTTATAACCTAATAGCTCCTAAAATATCCCAGTAGCAGATGGTTTCAATAGAGAATTTTACCAAACATTTAAAGAAGAAATACTAATCCTTCTCAAAATAACAAAAACTGAAGAAGAAAGAAGACTTCCAAATTGATTTTACAAGTCTAATATTACCATCATACCAAAGTCACACAAAGACATCAATAATAAGGGAAATTACAGGCCAATATCCCTGATGAATATAGATGCAAACACCCTCAACCAAATACTAGCAAATCAAATTTAACAACATATTCTAACAATTATACATCATAATCAAGTGAGATTTATTATTGGTATTATTCAACATAAACAAATTAATAAATGTGATATACCACATTAACAGAATGAAAGATCTAACTCATACAATCATCTTAGTAGATATGGGAAAAGTGTTACACGAAATTCAACATTCATTGTTTTGGTTTATTCTTTTTTAAATTTATCAGCTTAAAATTTTTATTCTATTATAGTTGTCCCAATTTTTCCCCCTTTGCCTCTTTTGATCATCCCACCCCCTGCTCCCACAGTCAATTCTCACACTGTTGTTCATGTCCATGGGTCATTCATACATGTTCTTTGACTAGTGCTTTTTCCTTCTTCCTACCATTATTTCCATCACCCCTTCTCTCTGGTCACTATCAGTCTGTTCCATCTTTCCATGCCTGTGGTTCTATTTTCTTCATTAGTTAATTTTGTTCATTAGATTTCTCTTATAGGTGAGATAATATGGTATTTGTCTTTCACCAACTGGCTTATTTCACTTAGCAAAATTCCACATTCTTTCATGATAAAATCTTTCAACAAAGTTACAGCTGAAATATACTTCAATATAAAAAACCATATATGAAAAGCCTTAATCTAACATCCTACTCAAAGCTGACAAGTTGAAAGCTTTTCCTCTAAGAGCAGGAGCAAGACAAAGATAACCACTTTCATTACTGTTATTTGACATGGTACTAGAATTTCTAGACAGAACAATCAAGACAAAAAAGATAGGAGGGAAGGAATTGTGGGGGGGGGGAAATTGAGACAACTGTACTTGAACAATAAATGAAAGAAAGAAAGAAAGAAAGAAAGAAAGAAAGAAAATGCATCCACACCAAAAATGAAATAAAATTCTCTGTATTTGCAGATGACATGATCTTTTACCTAGAAAATCCTAAAGACTCCACCAGAAAAATGTAAAAACTAATAAACAAATTCAATAAGTTGCAGGGGACAAAATCAACATACAAAAATCAATTGTATTTCCACACATTATCAAAATGAATAATGTACTTATAAATAAATGTAATCCAGAAGGTAAAATAAATTGACAACAAAATTGGAAAGATATCCTCTTTTATGAGTTGAAAAAGTTAATATTGTTAAAATGTATATAATACTTAAAGCAATCTACAGATTCAATGCAATTACTATCAAAATCCCAATGAAATTTTTAACAAAAACAAGAAAAAAATTCTAAAATTTGTATGGAATCACAAAAGTTCCCATATAACAAAAGTTATCTTATGAAAGAATATCAAAACAGGATGCATGATGTGTCCTGATTTTAAGCTATATTACAAAGCTATAGTAATCAAAAGAGTATGGTACTGGCATAAAAACAGATCCTTATTGGAACAGAATAGAGGGCCCAGGAATAAACCCCTGGATATATGATGAACTAATAAGCAAAAAACCACCAAAATACACAATGGATGAAGGAAAGTCTCTTCAATTAATGGTACTTGGAAAATGAGACATCCATAAGCAGAAGAATGAAATTGGACCCTTTCAGTATACACAAACATCAAATAAATATGTATTAAAAACTTAAAAATATGGCCTGAAACTATGAAACCACTTGAAGAAAATATAGAGAAAAAGTTTCTTGTCATTTGTCATTTGTCATTTGTCTTGGCAATAATTTTTTTTCCCTTTTGGTAGCAAAAGCAAAAATAAACAAGTGGGAGAGAACTAAAGAAACTAAAAAGTTTCTTCACAGCAAAGAAAACAATCAATCAATTTAAAAGTCAAACTGTGGAAAGGAGATAATATTTATAAACCATATATATGATAAGGGGGTAATTTCCAAAATATACAAGGAACTCATACAGATCAATACCAATATAATAAATAACCCGATTTTAAAAAGTGGGAAAAGTACCAGAATAGACATTTGGCTAAAGAAGATACACAAATGGGTAACAAGTATATGGAAAGATGCATAGCATCTCTAATCATCAGGGAAATGCAAATTATAACAACCAGCCAATGACCCGGGAGTAAATACCAACCATTGACATGCCAAAAGCAATTAAGGCTCAACTACAATAGGAGGGTGTACACAGCCCACAGTGGGGGACACACAACAAGTGCCATCTTGGGTCAGTCATCAAGGAGGCTGTGCCAATAGACCCTACAGACACCTACTACATTAGGCCACTCTATTAAGGCCAGGAGACATAGCAGCCCTAATACATAAAAGCCAACACAGGAGGCTGCCAAAATTAGAAGACAAAGAAACATGTTCCAAATGAAAGAACAAAACAAAATTCCAGACAATCTACTCTATGCAGAGTTAAAAGTATGGATTTCCCTGGCCAGGTACCTCAGTTGGTTAGAGTATTGTGCCAATATGCAAAGGCTGTAGATTCAATCCCCAGTCAGGGCACATACAAGAATTAACCAATGAATGTGTAAATAAGTGGAACAACAAAAATAAAAATTTCTCTGTCTCTTTCTCTCTCCCTTCCTTCTCATTCTAAAATTAATTTTATTTATTTATTTTGAAAATATATTTTATTGATTATGCTATTACAGCTGTCCCATTTCCCCCCTTCATTCCCCTCCACCCTGTACACCCCCCCACCCACATTCCCCCCTTTAGTTCATGTCCATGTGTCATACTTATAAGTTCTTTAGCTTCTACACTTCCCACATGATTCTTGCCCTCCCCCATCTATTTTCTACCTACCATTTATGCTACTTATACTCTGTACCTCTTCCCCCTCTCTCCTCCTCCCACTCCCCTGTTGATAACCCTCCATGTATCTCCATTTCTGTGTTTCTGTTCCTGTTCTATTGTTTGCTTAGTTTGTTTTTGGTTTTGTTTTAAGTATGGTTGTTAATAATTGTGTGTTTGCTGTCATTTTACTGTACATGTTTTTTATCTTCTTTTTCTTGGATAAGTCCCTTTAACATCTCCTATAATAAGGGCTTGGTGATGATGAACTCCTTTACCTTGACGTTATCTGAGAAGCACTTCATCTGCTCTTCCATTCTAAATGAAAGCTTTGCTGGATAGAGCAATCTTGAACGTAGATCCTTGCCTTTCATGACTTGGAATACTTCTTTCCAGCCCCTTCTTGCCTCTAAGGTCTCTTTTGAAAAATCAGCTGACAGTTTGATGGGAACTCCTTTGTAGGTAACTCTCTCATTTTGTCTTGCTGCTTTTAAGATTCTCTCCTTATCTTTAATCTTGGCTAATATAATTATGATGTGCCTTGGTGTGTGCTTCCTTGGGCCCAACATAGTAAACAGCTATTACTAGGTATTAACTGTATAATTATTGTAATAGTTATTACATAGTACTAGGTATTAACTATGTACTAGTTAATACCTATGTTTCCTTCTATGTAATTTATTGTTTCAGGCCTTATATTTATGTCTTTCATTAATTTTACTGTAATTTTTGTATATGGACACAAACAGTGGTATAATTTCTTTCTTTTTTTTTTTTGAATGTGGCTTTAGAGTTTTTCTAGCACTGAGTATTAAAGAGGCACCCATCTCTGCATTGTAAGTTTTTGGCTTCTTTTTTTTTTCAAGATTTTATTTATTTAGTTTTTAGAGACATGGGAATGGAGGGAGAAAGAGAGGGAGAGAAACATGGATGTGATAGGGAAACATCAATCAGTTGCACACGTGCCCCAACCAGGGATCAAACCTCCAACCTACACATGTGCCATAGCTGGGAATTGAACTGGAAACCTTTTGCTTTGTGGAGTGATGCCCAACCAACAGAGCCACACTGGTCAGGGAAGATTTTGGCTTCTTTATTAAAGACTATATGCCCACATACATATGAATTTATTTCTGGGCTCTCAATTTTGTTCCCTTGGTCTGTGTATCTGTTTTTCTGCCAATATTATGCTGTTTTTATACCTGTCATTTTGTAGTATAATTTGAAGTCAGAGAATGTGATACCTGCAGCTTCATTTAAAAAAAAATATTGAATTTTTTGGGTTGCCATTGGTTAACAAAATTATATAGGTTGCAGGTGTACAATTCTATAATACATCATGTATATGTCATACTGTGTGTTCACCATCCCAAGCCAAGTCTCCTTCTATCATCATTTGTCCCCCCTTACCATCTTCTATCTTTCCTACCCAACTTTCAGTCCAATAATCACCATAGTGTTGTCTATGTCTATGAAGGGTTTTTTTTTGAGTGACATTTTTAAAAATTTTATTTTAATTATTGTTCTTGTACAGTTTTCTGTCTTTTACTCCCATCCCAGTCAACCACCCCATGAAGTTTTTTTATTTCTTTTTATAACCCCTTTATCCTTTTCACGCAGCACCCCAACATGGCTGCCCTCTGAAACCTGACAGTCTGTTCTCTGTATCTATGAGTCTGTTTCTATTTTGTTTGTTAGTTTATTTTGTCCATTAGATTCCACATATGTGTGAAATCATATGGTATTTTTCTTTCTCTGACTAGCTTATATCATTTAGCCTAATACTCTCCAGGTCCATTCATGTTGTCACAAAAGGTAAGATTTTCTTTTTTATGCCTGAGTGCTTTTATTCACTCATCTACTGAAGGGCACTTTGACTGCTTCTGTCAGTGATACATCTGATAAGGTTTAATATCTAAAATTTATTTCAAAAACTTTTAAAACTCAACAGCAGAAAGAGCAACAATCCTTTTTAAAATGGACAAAGAACTTGAATAGAAACTTCTCCATAGAGGACTTACAGATGACCAGTAGACTTAGGAAAAGATGCTCAATGTCACTAATCATCAGAGAAATGCAAATTAAAAACACACTGAGCTATCACCTCACACTTGTCAGAATGGCTGTTATCAATAAATCAACAGAACAAGTGGAGAAAAGGAAATCCTTTGCACCATTAGTGGGAATGCAGACTGGTACAGCCACTGTGGAAAGCAGTATGACCTTACCTCAAAAAATTAACAATCTTTATGAGTCAGCCACCTGACATCTGAGAATATATCTGAAAAAAACAAAACAAAACACCATTTAGATTGAATATATGCATCCCTGAGTTCATTGCAGCTTTATTTATAATAGCCAAGATTTGGAAGCAGCCCTAGTGTCCTTTGGTTTCATACAAATTTGATTAATTTTGTCAAAAATGCCATTGAGATTTTAATGGGAATTGCATTAAATCTGTATATTGCTTTGAGCAAGTGGAAAAAGCAATTCATTTTGCAGTTGCAACAACAAAAAAATAAAATACCTAAGAATAAAGTTAATGAAAGATGTGAAGGAACTAGGTACTGAAAACTAAAAAGTATTGTTAAAATATATTGAAAAAGACATAATGAAATGGAAAGATCTTCCAAGTTTTTGGATCAAGAGAATCAACATAGTTAAAATGTCCATATTATTATTTGAATGTTTTATGTTAGTAATCCTAACAGGTATAATATAATATATTATTGTAGTTTTTTAATTTAAATAATTTTAATTTTTCAATTGCAGTTAACATACAATATTATATTAGTGCCCTGGCTGGTGTGACTCAGTGGATTGAATTCTGCCCTGTGAACCAAAGAGTTGCCAGTTCAATTCCCAGTCAGGGCACATGCCTAGGTTGCAGGCCAGGCCCCCAGTAGGGGGTGTGCAAGAGGCCACCACACATTGATGTTTCTCTCCCTCTTTCTCCCTCCCTTCACCTCTTTAAAAGTAAATAAATAAAATATTTAACTAGAATAAAATCTAAAACAAAATCTTAAAATAAAATAAAAACTATTATAATAGTTTCAGGTTATACTACAGTGATTAGATATTTTAAAACTTAATTAGTGAGCATCCCAGTAAATCTCATACCCATCTGACACCATACATGGTTATTAGAATATTACTGATTATATTCCCTAAGCTGTATTTTACATCCCCATGATATTTTGTAACAACCAATTTTTACTTTTTATCCCCTTCACCTTTTTCACCCATCCCCCAACCCTCTTCCTTCTGGCAACCATCAAAATGTTTTCTGTATCTATGAGCCTGTGTCTGTTCTGCTTCTTTGGTTATTTTGCTTTTTAATTCAATTCATTTGTTGATATATATGTATTCATTGCCATTTTATTGTTCATATTTTTTTCTTCTTACAGAAGACCCTTTAACATTTAGTGTAATACTAGTTTGGTGGTGATGAACTCCCCTAGCTTTCCTTCTCTGGGAAGCTCTTTATATGTCCTGTGATTCTAAATGATAGGTTTGCTGGGTTGGGTAATCTTGGATGTAGGTCCTTGCTTTCCATCACTTTGAATATTTTTTTATAATCCCTTCTGGCCTGCAAAGTTTCTGTTGAGGAATCAACTGACAGTCTCAGGGGAGCTCCCTTGTAGGTAACAAACTGCTTTTCTCTTGCTGCTTTTAAGATTCTCCCTTTGGCTCTGGCTGTGTGGCTGAGTTGGTTGGAGCATCATTCCATGCACTGAAAGGGTTGCTGGTTCAATTTCTGGTCAGATTGTGGGTTTGATCCCCATTTGAGGTGTAAAAGGGAGGCAACAAATTGATGTTTCTTGCTTACATTGATAATTCTCTCTCTCTCTCTGCCACCTCTCCCTTCTTCTTTCTCTAAAAATCAATGGAAACATGTCCTCAGAAATAAAAAAAATTATCTCTTTGTCTTTAACATTTTACATTTTAATTATCATGTGTCTTGGTGTGGGCCTCTTTGGGTTCACCTTGTTTGGTACTCTGTGCTTCCTGGATTGTATGTCTATTTGCTTCACCAGATTAAGAAAGTTTTGTGTCATTATTTTTTCAAATAAGTTTTCAATTTCTTGCTCTCTATCTTCTCCTGCCAGCATGCCCATAATGCAAGTGTTGGTATGCTTGAAGTTGTCCCATAGGCACTTTAAAATATCTTCATTTTGTAGAGGTTCTTTTCTCTTTTGCTGTTCTTAGTGGGTGTTTTTTGCTACCATATATCCCCAATCACTGATTTGATTCTCAGCTTCATCTACTGTACTGTTGATTTCCTGAAAATTATTCTTCATTTCAGTTAGTGTATCCTTCATTTATGATGGGTTCTTTTCATATATATTCCATGTCCTGATTTATGTTTTTGAAGTTCTCACTAAGTTCATTGAGCATCCTTACAACCAGTGTTTTTTTAAAAAAAAATTACTTTTCAGACTTCTGCCAAGATGGATGCATAGGTAGATACACTTGGTCTCCTTGAAAAACCAAAAGAAGGACACAAAAATTTAAAAACAAAAAAATAACCAGAACTGCCAAAAACTGAACTGTATGGAAGTCTGACAATGAAGGAGTTAAAGAAGAAACATTCATTCAGACTGGTAGGAGGGGTGGGTATGGGCAGCCGTGGTGGAGAGGACCCACAGCAAGGCAGCTGCTGGTGGGTCTGGTGGTCCCACATTTGCATGTGGATAAACCAGGAGGAGCAACTGGGGAGCAAGATGGACTATGCAAACCAGAGTCCCAATGCAGGGAAAGAAAGCCTCAAAACCCCTGGCTATAAAAGTCTGTGGGGTTGTGCTGGCAGGAGAAAATCCTAGCCTCACAGGAGAGTTCGTTGGAGAGACCCACAGGGTCCTAGAATGTACACAAACCCACCCACCCAGAAATCAGCACCAGAAGGGCCCAATTTGCTTGAGGGAAGCAGCGAAAGTGACTGAAAGTGGGGCAAGAGCCAAGCAAGCTGCATTGTTCCCTCTCTGACCCCTCCCCCACATACAGTGTCACAACACAGCGAAGTGGGTTGACTGCCCTTGACAAATACCTAACACTCCAACAGTCCCAACTTAACAGGTGTGCCAAAACAAACAAAAAAAAATATGGCCCAAATGAAAGAACAGATGAAACCTTCAAAAATAGAACTAAGCAGTGAAGAAATAGACAACCTATCAGACACAGGCTTCAAAACATTGTTAACCACAGAAATGGTTGAGTATGGTTGAAATATAGAGGAAAGAGAGAAGGCTATGAAAAGTAAAATAAAGAAAAATGTACAGGGAGCCAACAGTAATGGGAAGGAAACCAGGACTCAGATCAATGATTTGGAGCAGAAGGAAGACATAAATATTCAATCAGAACAGAATGAAGAAACAAGAATGCAAAAAATGAGGAGAGGCTTAGGAACCTCTGGGACAACTTTAATGTACCAATATCTGAATCATAGGTGCACAGGAAGGAGAAGAGGAACCACAAGAAATGGAAAACTTACATGTAAAAATAATGAAGAAAATCTTCCCCAATCTGGCAAAGGAAATAGACTTTCAGGAAGTCCAAGAAGCTCGGAGAGTCCCAAAGAAGTTGGACCCAAGGAAGAACACACCAGGGCACATCATAATTACATTTCCCAAGACTAAAGATAAGGAGAGAATCCTAGAAGCAGCAAGACAAAAGGAGACAGTCATCTATGAAGGAGTTCACATTGAGACTATCATCTGATTTATCTAAAGAAACCTTGAAAGCAAGAAGGGCCTGAAAGAAGTATTCCAAATCATGAAAGGCAAGGACCTACACCTAAGATTACTCTATCTGGCAAAGCTATCATTTATAACAGAAGGGCAGATAAATTGCTTCCCAGATAAGGTCAAGTTAAAGGAGTTCATCACCACCAAGCCCTTATTATATGAAATATTAGAGGGACTTATCTAAGGAAAGGAAGATAAAAAATGCGAACAGAAAAATGACAACGAACTCACAACTATCAACAACTGAACCTAAAAATATAACAAAAACAAACAAAGCAAACAGCTAGAAGATGAACAGAATCACAGAAATGGAGATCACATGGAGGGTTATTAGTGGGTGGGGGAGGGGAGAATGGGGGAAAGGTACAGGGAATAAGAAGCATAAATTGTATGTACAAAATAGACGGGGAGATTAAAAATAGTATAGGGAATGGAGAAGACAAATAACTTATATGTACAACCCATAGACATGAACTAAGGAGGCGAATGCTGGTGGGAGGAGTGGTGCATGGCAGAGGGAAGTAGAGGGGAGAAAAAAGGGACAACTGTAATAGCATAATCAATGAAATATATATTTTTAAAAAATCTGCTCTGGCTGGTGTAACTCGGTGGATTGAGGGTGGGCCTGGGAACCAAAGGCTTGCCATTTCGATTCCAAGTCAGGAGACATGTTTAGGTTGCAGGCCAGGTCCTCAATAGGGGGTTGCAAGAGACAACCACATGTTGATGTTTCTCTACCTCTTTTTCTCCTTCCCTTCCCCTCTCTCTAAAAATAAATAAACAAAATCTTTAACAAGAAAATCAATTGGCTTTTTTTAGTTTCTTAGTTTTTAAGATAACAGGCATATAGTAGTAAATATAAGCAGCAAAAAGAAAATCTGTGGTAAATCCTTGACCTCCAAGTGTGCCAGCTCCATTTCCATACTTATGCAGTAATGTACTTAATGTTATATTTTGTTAAAATATAAATGGTTGCATACTCTATACTATGTCATGCTCATTTTCATTATTTTATTATTTTACTTACTATGTTTCGAAGATCATTTCATAGTAGTACATGTAACATTGTTTCCTTCATTTTCTTGCTGCATGGTATTTTATTTTTGTGGATATACCATAATTTATTTAAGGAGTAGTAGGGTGCCCTTGAAAAGTTTAAAGGAGTGTCCACCTGTGGTCCACAGGCTGTATACAGCCTAGGAGGCTGTGAATGTGGCCCAGCACAAAATCATAAATTTACTTAAAACATTATGAGATTTTTTTTTGTGTGTGATTACATTTTGCAGTGTATTTAATGTCTGGCCCAAGACAACTCTTCTTCCACTGTGGCCCAGAGATACCAAAAGGTTGGGCACCCCTGATCTGATCAAGCCTATGTTTTATGCAGTTTACTCTGGCTGACAGGATTGGAGTATTGAGAGACTGGAATAGAGAAACCAATTAAGAGGATCAATGGGGGATATATGTGAAAGCATTTTTCAGCTGCAATGCAGTATATAAACCTGAATTATTATGGTTATAATTCATGTCAGAGTTAATGAGACACTCAAGCTTATAATTTCTGATGCTAAATCCTGGTCCTTCCTTTCACATGTTATTTGGGCAACTCTGTCCAGTTTTGTTGTTTGTACTCGTGGTAATGCTGACAATAAAGGCAGAGTACTTCACCATTTTGCCCGGGGTTGATATTTAGGATCTTTGGCTCTTCCTAACATGCTGGTGAGACAGGCCTTGGACCTTATTTATAACTGCTGAATTAACAGTTGATTCTGGAAGACAAAATTAGTTCTCTGAGGGAAGAAAAAAAGCATAAGTGTGAGAAACAGGCACAATCATGGGGCCTAGAAAGAGGAAGTGGAAAATAACAAAACTAAAAGGGCAAAAAAGAAGTGATCCAAATGTAGCAAGAAAAGCAAATAAAATTCATTGGGGAATCATGGCCATGTATTTACTCTTTTGGGTATAGAATCTTATAGTTTACAAATAGCTTTCCATTTTAACTTCAAATTCACCCTTAAATACAGATAACTTTTGTTCACCCTTCTTCTCAAAATATAATAGTAATAAGGGGTTAGGCAAAGGAGGGGAGGGGGCAATGGAATTATTTATAATGTCTTGTCCTATTATAGCATCTACATTAGGTGATTTACAAATGTAAGCTCTTTTCAATTATCCTTTTGAGGTAGATACCACACCCTAATTTTACAGAGAATAAGACTAACACTCAGTGTGGTTATGTGACATGCCCAAGGTCACACAGGCGATGAGTGGCAGAACTTGGAGTATGACCCTGTCTTCCTGAGTTTAGAACCCATGCTCATTCCACTGTACCATACTGTTATCATTGGATGTGCTGGAAAATGATAGTATAGAAAGTGAAAACACATCCATACTGTTTATGGGAGTCCAAACACACTCAGTCTTGAAGAGAAAAAAAATAAGATGCCAAAACCACAGGAAAAATGAGAGATTCTGAAGGTTAACATGGATCACAGGTTGAATTTGACTTTGAACTTTACTATTTTGAAGGACTGCAGTACATCACAGAATGACAGAAGGGGATGCACAGGTCTGACCATGCCATCTGAGAAAAGAAACTTGAAGAAGATTCTGCTAAATAACTTTAGGGCAGTAACTGTCTTTGCCAGCTTCATTCTCTTCAAAGTTCATAATGAAGTCCCTGCCACACAGTAAGGCTTAATATATTTTTTTAAATATGTCAAATATTTGGGTCAAACTGAAGGGTAGAGATTTCAAGAATAAGAATTTGACTGTTGTTTTTATCCAGATACCTCTTTTCCATTAATTTTGTGGAGGGTCAGTCTTTCTCAATACTGTCTCCATTCATATAATCTCTGTAATGTTTCCAAGTTTCTATTTTACTAAAATCAATTAAACATGTTCACACCAAGTGCTTTGCATCTTGTATTACAATGGCTATAGAAAAACTGTATAGCTAGCTTTACCACTCTGAATGCAGACTCCAGAGCCATAGGAAATCTTGCTAGCTAGAATGAAGTTTCCAAACCAGCCCTAAGTGCCTTGAATATTCTCTAGGAACATGCCTTGCTCCAAACTCAGAACACACCAATTCCCCCTGCAGAAAGCAAGGTAAATTTATGTAGGAATGAGCTTGACTGCTTAAGCTCAAGCCATGCAAATATTTGAAGTAAGGGGAGTCATGGTATGTCTGTTTCTTACCTTGGGAACCAGATGAAATAATAATGGAGCTCCTTAGTTGGAGGGCAAGGAAGATGCTGCTTGTTTCAGTTAGACCATATCAGGCCATGTTGTGGCATGATGACATTTGGAAGGTTTTTCTGTGGTTCTTTTTAATAAATCCTATTGAATGAGCTGGTCATCTGCCAGGCATTGTGGTAGTCTCTGTGGTGGGGAAGTAGGAATGAAAAAGATACTATACCTCAGGGAAATCACACTAGGAAATATGTAATTGATAGTCAAATTCTAGTTGAGTCTGGAAAAGAGGGTGTTCAGGGAGGACTTAAAGTTTTCCTACAGGAAGTGATTTTTGAGCTTAGTCTTGTAGGATGAGTTAGTGTTTAGAGATTTGAGGATATAACTGCAAGGACTGGTGACAGCAGAGTTGCTGAAATGAGAGTGGGCATAGTTCACTCTAGATAATAGTGAGTAGTGAGTGACATGCTGAGTAAGGAAAATAGTCATTTTCAGAAGGCTGGCCAGGTCTTAACTTCCTTCTTTGATCAGAGAGCACCCTTGATCAAAAGGTGAGATCCTAAGTGATCCCATAAAGAAGAGAACTTTATTTTACAAACCAAATGAGCATAAACTCTGCAATCATGCTAAAGAGCCTAGAAAAGCAGAACCTATCTGGTCCACCCTCTTCATTTGGCAGGTGAAAAAATGAGGCCCAGAGAAGGAAAAGGGAATTACCCGAGGTAACAGAGCAACTCTGAAGCATACCTAACACTAGAGCCCAAGTCTTCTAAATATATTTTAAGGCTTGGAGAGTCTATAAATGAACAATTTGTGGGAAGTATACTATTGTTAAGAATTACTTATGGAAATCATCTAGCAGAGTGGTTGGCATGTGGTAGCTACTAAGTAGACAGGTGCTGTGCCATAGTGGTTAAGAGCACAGATCCTATAGCCAAACTGTGTGGATTTGAATCCTAGCCCCACTACTTTTATTTGCATGATACTGGGCATTTGCTGCACCATGGCTTTGAAGGTTGTCATGAGGATTAAATTATTTAAAATCTTTAAGGCATTTAGAAAAGTGCCTGACATATAAAAATATTATGCAAATATCTGGTAAATAAATTTCTGTAAGTTCCTTTTCCCTTTTCACTATTGTTCCTACAAGGGATGAGTTTAGAGGAAAATCACAGGGCAGTTCTACCTCATCTCTTTTGTGAATGACTATGCATTGATCTCCCTGTGCTTCTAGATACAGAAGCACAGAACCTCTGGGTATTGAAGCTGGAGGAGCCCTAAGAGCCCTTTCATATTCTCTTGGTCTAGAGAGGGGAGAGGTGGTATTACATAGGCTTCAGACAATATGCTTTGTGTTAAATGTCCAACATTCATATTCAAGCTGTTCTATATGCTGTGAGACTTCTCTGTGCCTTGGTTTTCTTGTTTATTAAAGAGGGATAGAAACAGTCCTTCTAGTAGGGTGTCATGAGGATTAAATGATAGAACACACATAATACAGCACTTTGCTCTTGCCTGACGAAATGTTTGCTAAATAATAGCCACTATTATTTTTTAAATTGATATGTTCAAGCTTATAATAGTGACTTGGCAAAATATAAACAGACACATTGAAATGAAGAACAGACTGAAGGTAACCAGAGGGGAGAGGGAAGACGGGAGAGGGGAGAGGGGAGAGGGATAATGGGAAAAATAAGGGAAGAGTCATCAAGGAACATGTATAAAGGACACATGGAGAGAGCTGAAGTGGGTAGAATCAAGCATGGGAGGCAGGGGGTGTGAAGGGAGGAAAGTGTAGACAATTGTACTTGAAAAACAATTTAAAAAAGTAAAATTGAATTAAAAAAGTAGTGACTTGGCCACAGAGCTGACTCTCCAACACACACCTTTTTAAATACTGGTACTAAGATATTTATCCCAAGGAAATACCCCAGGATGCATAGCCACAATTCCTGGTGACTCATATCCCAGCTGATTTTGGTGGGGAAAAGTCTTCTCGGTATTCAGTTAGATGATTATTGTGATAGTGTGACTCTGGGAAGTTCCAGGAAGTGGGGTTCCCAATCTACTTGTTAGACTTCAACCTTCAGTAACTTCCATTTCAAACTGGTACACTGTCTACAAAGTCCCTCCATCTGGGTTTGAAATCTTGGCAGTCGGATGATAAGAGATAGGTACCCTTATTTTACAAATAAAAAATTGAAGCTCAGAGCAATAATGTGATGTGCCAAGGTCATCCAACATGTTAGTAGCAGAGATAAATCTCAAATTCAAACCTCTGATTTCAGTTCAGTGTTCTTTTCTTACAGGACCCTGCTTAAACTCCTTAGTTTTAAATAAAGACTTACTTTTGTCCCCCAGTCTGTCAAGGGGGACAGGCAATGTGTGTGTGGGTATAGAGGAGTGGAGTTTGAAGGACATAGATATCAGAAACATGGCCTAGACTTAGGAGCAAGAAAGGTTTGAGCTCTGCTGTCTAGACCTCAACCAAACAAAAAAAAGTTATTTTTTAAATTTCTATTTTATGAAGAAGACAAGAGTTAGAGATGAAAAGAAAGTATGGAATGTGGTGCATGGCTCTGAATATTAGAAAATCCAAGCTATGAGTCAATATCCAGAAATCAAAGGCATTCTTGTACACCAATAATGAAATATTGGAAGCAGAAATCAGGAAAAAAAAACCATTTGATATAGTAATGAGAAAAATGAAGTACCTAGGAATAAACCTTACAAAGGAAATGAAAGACCTGTACTCAGAAAACCATACAACACTGAAGAAAGAAATTAAGGAAGACACAAACAAATGGAAACATATACTGTGTTCATGGATCAGAAGAATTAACATCATCAAAATGTCCATACTACCCAAAGCAATTCATAGATTCAATGCAACACCTATTAAAGTACCAATGGCATATTTCACAGACATAGAACAAACACTTCAAAAATTTATATGGAACCATAAATGACCTGAATAGCTGCTGCAATTTTGAGAAAGCAGAGAAAAGTAGGAGGGATCACAATACCTGATATCAAACTGTGATCAAAACAGCTTGGTATTGGCATAAAAACGGATAGATAGACCAATGGAACAGAACAGAGAGTCCAGAAATAAACCCAAGCCTCTATGGTCAATTAATTTTCAATGAAGGTGGTAACAGCATAAAATGGAGTAAAAATAGCCTCTTCAACAAATGGTGTTGGGAGAACTGGGCAGCCACATGAAAAAAAAAAAATGAGACTAGACCACCAACTTACACCATACACAAAAATAAATTCAAGGTGGATAGAAGACTTAAATATAAGTTGTGACACCATTAAAGTCCTGGAGGAGAACATAGGCAGGATAAATCTGATATTCCATGCAGCAATATTTTCACTGACATGTCCCCTAGAGCAAGGAACATAAAGGAAAGAATAAACAAATGAGATCTCACCAAAACAAAAAGCTTCTGCACAGCTAAAGAAAACAGCATTAAAATAAAAAGTGAACCAACTGTATGGGAAAACATATTTTCCAATGATACCTCAGACAAGGGTTTGATCTACAAAATATATAAAGAACTCACATGACTCCACTCTAAGAAGACAAGCAACCCAATTAAAAAATTGGGCAAAGGACTTGATCAGACACTTCTCCGAGGAGGACATACGGAGGGTCCCAAAACATATGAATGGATGCTCAGTATCACTAGCCATCAGGGAGATGCAAATTAAAAACAATGAGATACCACTTCATACTCATCAGAATGGCCATCATAAACAAAACAACAAACAACAAGTGTTGGAGAGGTTGTAGAGAAAACGGGGCCCTAGTGTACTGTTGGTGGGATTGCAGACTGGTGCAACCACTATGGAAAACAGCATGAAATTTCCTCAGAAAACTAAAAATGGAACTACCTTTTTGACTCAGCAATTCCACTGCTAAGATTATATCCTAAGATCCCTGAAACACTATTCCAAAAGAACCTATGCACCCCAATGTTCATAGCAGCACAATTTACAATAACCAAGTGTTGGAAGCAACTTAGGTGCCCATCAGTAAATGAACAGATCAAAAAAACTATGGTACATTTACACAATGGAATTCTATGCAGCAGAAAGAAACAAGGAGCTCTTACCCTTCATGACAGCATGGATGAAACAGGAAAGCATTATGCTAAGCAAAATAAGCTGAGTAGTGAAAGACAAATACCATATGACCTCACCTTTAACAGGAACCTAATCAACAAAACAAAGAAGCAAGCAAAATTTTCAGACACTGGAATTGAGAACAGACTGACAGTGACCAGAGGGGAGAGTGGAGGGGATTATAGGGGAAAAGGGTGAAGGGTTTGCAGGAAAAATTATAAAGGACACATGGACAATAACAAGGGGGGGTGGAAACAGGGGAGGGAGGTGGGGAGGGCTGGGATGTTGGGCTGGGGTGGGGGGAAAAGGCAGAAAGGTGTACTTGAACAACAATTAAAAAATAAGTAACTTCATAAAAAAATGAAAATTGAAACTATGAAATAAACCAAATATTAGAGTAGCTAGAACAGATCTCTGTCATTTGAAAGAGGTTATGGATCATTATTTGGGATCTTTGGTGAAGCACAGTGAAAGCCTCATCCCCTCTGTCTGCTGCTGTACATTCAACAACTTCATATTATGTCCAGCTCTATATTATTCTCCCAAGTGTATTGTATTGGTACTACAAGCTCAGGTGTCATGAGCTGGAAAAATGGTGGGTCTGGTCTGGTGCCTCCATACCATCTTAATATTGTGGGCAGATTAAAGACATGAGGAAGTCCTTCCATATCATTTAGATGGGTACCCCAAAGCAGGAATAAATTACAGTTTTCTTCTCTCACTCTCTGCTTAACACCATCTGTCAGCTGGTCCCTTCTCTTAAAGGTCAAGCAAACAAACAAACAAGTATGGCACATTAAGGGATGCTTCCTTTCTTATGATCTGAGTCTTGTATACAATAGCTTCTGCACCTGAGGAGCCTTGTGGGTGAGCCAGGGTATTCTCTGCTGGCAGTCCAGTTTGCTTCTGGCCATAGATATGCTCCTAAAGCTCCATGAGAAGGAAAGAAAGAGCTGTGTGCTAGCTTTTGCCTGAAGGCAGGCATAGAATTTAGGAAGTTCCCAGTTTTCTTCTGATGATTATGCACAGCAAAGTCAATGTTGCAGGACACATTTGGTGGCTCCATGAGAATTAATGATGTATAATGAATGTACACATGGTTCTTGTAGACAAATCACATTGGCCCAAATTCCTCAGAAGGGTGTCTGAATTATTGGCTTTTATTTAATGTAATGAGATAAGTTCTGACTAATCATGATTCTGACCTTTAATCCCAGTATCATTCACTCCTAGAGTGATAATACCTGGAAAAGTCTTGGACCCCTGTTTCCAGAACAGGAAGCTCATGGTCCACCTTGGGCATGGGGGAGTAAGTAGAACAAGCCTTAACTTTCCACATCCTCAAATGCCCTTAGGTCCCATTCTCATAAAAATACACCATTAGTTGCCTCCTGCAGTGACTAGGAAATAATTTTGTGGAGGGTTATTTAGGTGGGAAAGAACTGTGATTCCATCATGTTAAACAGTGGCTTGTGGGGAGTTGGCTCTTCCCTTTTAGTTATACATTTTGAGCTCTTCTCAGCTGAAATCTGAGAGATGCTCAGGTTTTTATCCTTTAGACAGATAGTTTTCTTTCTTTTTTTTTTCCAGGAAAAATTAGTCAGGATGGGTAGTAGAGAATCCTGTCAAGAAAGAAGAGTACAGAAATCAAGAACTGTAGATATATCCTTTGGCTTTTGAAGAATAAATCATTTAAGATCAAGGAGATGGGAGAAGTCCTTCACATGGGTCTTGTGTATTGCTGGTACATAGCTGATGTGTTCCAGTTGGTCCCTTTGGGTTCTAGACTTTTTGTGCCAGTTGATAGCATACAAGAAGTAGCCAAAAAATCTGTCTTCACCACTTCTCTATCTCCTTCTTGAAGGTCAAAATCTTGGCCAATACCAGCTTTTTTGCCATAACTGGCATGAGTTGTGTAACCTAGGACAGGAGAACAGGAAAGTCACATGATTGCTCTGAATCATTAACATGCCTCATTTATCTCTGCATTTCCTGTACCTAGAACAGTCCTGGCATATTGTAGGTGCTCAGGAAATGTTTACCAAGTAAATAAATGCTTAAATAAATATTTCTCAGCACTACCCCTGCCAAGGACAAAAGATTAATCTTTTCTAAGAGTAACTTTACACCATTCACCTCAAACTTTCGTGTGCTGAATTCTTCCCCATTTACTCCAAAGGAGAGAGGATTCATGAATAGAGATGGAGGAAGACTTGGACGGGCCATAGTGGAGTTCAACTCAGAATAATTCAGATAATTAATTAGATCATTTGAAGTGTCCAAGTCTCCTGCCAGTGATAAAAAAAAAAAAAAACCCTATAATTTCTAATTCAATTTCTACTTTGTTCTTTCCTAAAACATTGAACAGGAGGAAAATACCTTTAGAAACAAACCAGTCTTCAAGTTTTGCCAAAATAGACCACATTCCTCAGATATCCTGTCCAAAGCTCTACAACCCAGGCTGCGTTCACTAACCCAAGTCTTGCAGGCCTTCCAAGAATTCTGTAAAGACTTGATTGTATAGAATGATAAACTGTCAAAGATGAAAAAGACCTTAGAAATGACAGAGCCCAATGCCTTCCTTGTATAGGTAGGGAAAGTGAGCTCCAAAGGGTGGAAGATATTGGAAAGTTGGTGTGCTAACCTCCAGGTGAGAGTTTTTCACATGACATCACACAATTTTTTGATTTTCCAGTATTGTCAATCTTATAGAAGTAGAACTTCTACTACCAACACTGAATGGTTATAGTATGCAAATCACTGTATCAGAACCACATGGACAGGGAAATGAAGGGTCTCTTCCACTTTTAAGAACCATGTCAACTGTAAATTGTATTTTCATTTTGGCCCAGAATGTGCTGCTGTGGCACTCCCACAGAAGGGCCAAAACCCTTTTGTTCTGTTTCCCTCCGCCACTAGGCTGAGCCATGTGTGCTGGGGCATGTTTGCACAGCATCCTCTATGATGAATTTTCTTGAAACAGATGCCACAGGCCAAGCACATATTAGTGAAGCTATGCAGCATATCTAGGGCTCAAAAGTCCTGAACTGGGAAGAACTGAGGTCAGGCTTAATAGAAACCAAACTGTAGGGGAAGAAGAATTGTAATTAGAAATGTGTGTGGGGGGGAAGCCTTAGAGTATTTTTAAAAAAGCACTGTGATTCCAGAATCAACATTTTAAATTTTGGTTTTCCCTGTTTGTTGTCTTTTGTCAAGTCACTTAACCTTTCAGACTTTGGTATCCTCGTGTATAAAATGAGGATAATTAGATCAGATTCAACTATTTTAATGGAACTATGAAAGTTGTTTGAAAATGATATTATTATTCAAAAGCTCTTTGTGACCAGATCTGGACTTTTTCAATTCCTTGCATAAAGTAACTCTGGTAGATGATACCATTACTTTTATTGAGATAAATGTAAGAAAGCATGGAATGGTTAAAGATGATTGTAGGTTTCCTTTACACTTAAATATACTCTGAAACAATGATTTTCAAGCACTAGTCATCAGATTGGTTGATCAGATTCACCAGGGAAGTGCTTTTGAAAAATTTAGATGCTTGCAATCCATCTTGGATATGCGGTTAGGATTTAAGGGGAGGGTTTATGAGTTAAGCCAGGCATCTGTGTTTTTAAAAAGGAATTCTTAGACATTCTCATAATCAACCAAATTTGAAAAGTACTGATCTAGTGGACTGATCAAGGCAATGAGGTATAATAAATAGAGCCTGGACACTGACTCCACACAGACCAATATCAAGTATTGACCTGGAGCAAATCACTTCCCTTCTCAGAATCTTCATTTTCTCATCTGTAAAACAGAGATATTTATCCCTTGAAGATACTTAGGGATTAAAAGAGATGATGAAGGAAATGTAGCAGGGACAGTTTATCACATGTAGTAGGCACTTTTGAGTGTTCTTTAGCCTATTTTTTTGCAAACTCCTGGTTGGTATGGACCATATATGTACATCTCATTCTGCATGATGCACAGGACTATGGATTGAAAGCAGGGAGAGTTGTGAAAATGAGCAGCTTAATAACTGTTTTGTGATTGTTTTAGTCAGAAGCAGAGACCTTTTAGTAAAAAAAGAGTTTATCACAAGGCTCTAAGGGCCTGACAGAGAAAAAGTGAACCTAGGAAGCTAAAGAGACCTTAACAACTGAAGTTCATAAATGGGCCTTAATTAGTGTGATTTGGCTACCCTCTACTTCTTTCAGTTCCCTTATCAACTGATTTCCTCATAACTGAAGATTTAACACAGTATACTCTAACCTTTCTTGTTACAATGCAACATGGTGACTTTCAGTTATAGCTCCTACTATTAGTTGGTCATTTCTTTTTCATATTTCCTAGTTCAAATATGAGAGTCACAGAGAGAATCTGATTGGCTCAGTTTTATTTATTTATTTATTTATTTATTTATTTATTTATTATGAATTAATTAATTTTTGTGACAAGCTGAACAGGTAATAGGTTCTAGGCCAGTCTAAAGATTTGCTGTTTTGGGTCAGATTCAGTCAGGATTGGGTCATTAACTTGGCTTTAGAAATAGTTTATCTTGGAAGGAGATATGGTTTAGTCATGGACCATAACATAGGACTGGCATAGCATTTTGCTCTGGGGTTGAACAATTGAGCAGATATTCAGAGGGATATGGCAGTGGATGTGTACTAATCAGTACACGTGTAGGTAATGTCATGGAATCTCTGCTTTGGACAGTAGTATAGGTAACCATCTTATAGGAAGTAGAAAGGCGACCTATTTCACTCTCTGGGCTTTGGTTCTTAACTAGTGGCAATAATAACATAATGGAATCTGATTTCCTGACTACACTGAGTGATGGCCCCTAATATTTTCTAAAAATTCACTGCCATTTTCTTCTTTCAGCTTCAAACAGTCCCACAAGAAAAATGAATCCTTCCTTTTGCAGGTGATGAAACTGAGGTAAGAAAAGAAGCATCTCAGCTAAAAAGTAAAAGTCAAACCTGATCTGTCTGCCTCTGTATTTATACTTGCACCATTATACTCAAACTTTAGTTTTCCTCATTATAGATCCAAGAAACTACAATGAAATATGCTACTTTCTATTATGCAGAGGGAGAAACCGCGGCATAATTGGTTATCTGGACTAGATCTACACTGACAAAGTGAGGTGGACAATTGAATACTTTTTTCAGGAAGGTTCAAGTAAAGTTACCATTTTCATTAGATTTTTCCTAAGATGCATTAGAATCCCCCTATGGCTTATTAAACACAGATTCAGTAGGTCCGGGGTAGGGGTAAGAAATTTGCATTTCAACAAGCTCCCAGAATGGTGCTGGTTCATGATTCTACACTTTGAGAACAACTATTATAAACAAAATGTTGGTTTAAGGATTGGCTTCTGGAATCAAGCTTTCCATCCACTAAGATGAAGCAATTAAAAATACTCTGAATATTTGAGAACTTAGGTACTCTCTGTGAAAATTAGCTGATACTACACACTAGCTTCATCTCTTCCACAGGCCCTAGCAAAGACAGTGATGACGGCATAGACCTCAGAGTCAGACTGATTGAGTACAGCTTCCTAGCTATGTGATTTCAAGAAAGTCATTTGGACTATCTGAGCCTAGGTTCTTATTTTTAAAACGGGGTAATGAAGCAGCTTCTTCATAGGGCTGTTGTGAAACTTATGTAAGCCAACACATGCAAAAGCCCTCTGAAGACTAGGAGGTTTTGCATCAGTGGAAACATATTTTTAAAAAGAGCTGCAAAGTTCTTCTGTATCAACTCTCTCTCTTGGCATCTTAAAATTCCTTGGTTTATGGTGTTTTGTTGCAAATTATGGCAGGCAGGCAGATCTCAAATGGCTATAGAAAAGCCAACATGGACTGTGCAGGTATTTATTCACCCCTATTGACAATCGCTAAAATTCCTGTCCCCCTAGTTCTTAGCATTGGTTCTTTTTAATTTGATACCTCCATCAGCCAGGCTGCTGTCATTTGCAGAACCTGAAAAATGCAGAAGGCCCAGCAGTTTTCACCACCAATCTTTATCTTTAGACAGCGGAGTCCTTGAAGTAAATTAGCATTTCCTTAAGAGGCAGGCAGCAGATATAGCCTTTTCACAACTGTGCCAGATTGTAGTCTGCTAGAAAGTGGAATGGAGAGGCTACAAAATTTGGAGTCAGGAAAGCTGTATCATACACCATATTCTGCAACTGACTCACTGTGTAACCTTGAATAAATACCTTCTGCTCTCCGGGCCTCAATGTTTTGTCTGTAACAGCAGCTACTAAGATTCATTGGTCTTGAATTGTCCTTCAAGATATGACTTCTAAGATCATCAAAACAGCAGACTTGCTCTTAGCCTTGGCTATATGTCTGGACTTATTATGTGAACTTGGGATATCAGTACTCATGTCCTCATCTATAACCTTGAGAATAATAACAAATCATGGCCTAACTCACTTCCAATATTTATGTCAAGGATCAAATATGTAGCATTCAAAATTTATTTGAATATCTGATAAATGATTAATAACCAGAATATATAAAGAACTCTTACAACTCAACAATAAACAAACTGATTAAAATGGGCAAAAGATTTGAACAGACATTTCCACAAATATATACTAATGGCTAATAAGCATATGAACAGATGCTTAACACCATTAATCGTTAATCATAAATAAAATGAAAGTCAAAAAGAAAATGTGATACTGCCTCATACCAACTAGGATGATTACTTAAAAAAATCAGAAAATAACAAGTCTTGGCAAAAACGTGGAGAAATTGGACCCATTTTGCACTTTTGGTGAGATTGTAAAATGGTTGAGTCACTATAGAAACACTATGGTCATTACTAAAAATTTTTCAAAAATAGAGTTACCATATGATACAGCAATTCTACTTCTGGATATATATACCAAAGAATTAAAAGCAGGGTCTTGAAGAGATATTTGTACTCAGATGTTTATACTGACATAATTTATAGGAGCCAAAAGGTGGAAGCAAAAAAGTATCATGTGATGGATGAATGGATACATAAACCACATGTGGTATATACATACCATGAAATATTATTCAGTCTTAAAAAGGAAGAAAATTTTGACACAGCATGAATTAACCTTAAAGACATTATGCTAGGCAAAGTAAGTAAAAAAAAAAAAAGACAAAGACAGTAAAATTCCACTTATATGAGATACTTAGAACAGTCAAATCCATACAAGCAGAAAGTAGAATAGAGATTACTGGGAACTGGGGAGGAGGAAGGAGGGAGTTATTTTTATGGCTACAGAGTTTCAGCTTTGCAAGATGAAAAAAATTATGGAGATGAATGGTAGTGATGGTTACACAATAATGTAAATGTACTTAATGCAATTGAAATATGCAATAAAAATGATAAGATGGTAAATTTATCATTATGCATATTTCATTAGAAGTAAAATAGTAAATGAATTTCTTTGAAAACTGATAGTTACTTTATAAATTTGGAATTCAGATTTTTTAAAATTTTATTTTAATTATTATTCTTGTATGGTTTTCTGTCTTTTACTCCCATCCCAGCCCACTGTTGCAGCCCTCCCCACCTCCCTCCCATTTCCACCCCTCCTCTACTTTTTTGTCCATGTGTCCTTTATACTTCTTCCTGTAAACCCTTCCCCTTTTCCCCTGAAATTCCCTCCCCTCACCCCTCTGGAGACTGCCAGCCTGTTCCCAATTTCGGTGTCTTTGGTTATATTATGCTTGTTTGTTTGTTTTGTTGATTAGGTTCCTATTAAAGGTGAGATCATATGGTATTTGTCTTTCACCTCCTGGATTATTTCGCTTAGCATAAAGCTCCATAAAGCTCCATTTTGCTTCCATGCTGTTGTGAAGGGTAGGAGTTCCTTATTTCTTTCTGCTGCGTAGAATTCAATTGTGTAAATATACCATAGTTTCTTGATCCATTCATTTACCGATGGGCACCTAGGTTGCTTCCAACACTTGGCTATTGTAAATTGTGCTGCTATGAACATTGGGGTGCATAGGTTGTTTTGGATTGGTGTTTCAGGGTTCTTAGGATATAATCCTAGCTGTGGAATTGCTGGGTCAAAAGGTAGATCCATTTTTAGTTTTCTTAGAAAATTCCACACTGCTTTCCATAGAGGTTGTACCAGTCTGCAATCCCACCAACAGTGCACTAGGGTGCCCTTTTCTCCACAACCTCTCCAACACTTGTTGTTTGTTGCTTTGTTTGTGATGGCCATTCTGACTGGTGTGAAGTGGTATCTCATTGTGTTTTTAACTTGCATCTCTCTGATAGCTAGCGATACTGAGCATCTTTTCATGTGTCTCTGGATCCTCTGTATGTTCTCCTTGGAGAAGTGTCTGCTCAAGTCCCTTGCCCATTTTTTAATTGGGTTGCTTGTCTTCTTAGAGTGGAGTCATGTAAGTTCTTTATATATTTTGGAGATTAAACCCTTTTCTGAGGTATCATTGGCAAATACGTTTCCCAATACAGTTGGTTCTCTTTTTATTTTGATACTGTTTTCTTTAGCTGTGCAGAAGCTTTTTATTTTGATGAGATCTCATCTGTTTATTCTTTTCCTTTATGTCCCTGGCTTTAGGGGACATATCAGTAAAAATGTTGCTGCGTGAAATATCTGAGATTTTCCTGACTATGTTCTCCTCCAGGACTTTAATGGTGTCACAACTTATATTTAAGTCTTCTATCCACTTTGAATTTATTTTTGTGTATGGTGTAAGTTGGTGTTTGAGTTTCATTTTTTTGCATGTAGCTGTCCAGTTCTCCTAACAGCACTTGTTGGAGAGGCTATTTTATTTTATGTTGCTGCCTCCTTTGTCGAATATTAATTGACCGTAGAGACGGGTTTATTTCTGGGTTCTATGCTCTGTTCCACTGGTCCATGCGCCTGTTTTTATGCCAATACCAAGCTGTTTTGATTACAGTGGCCTTGTAATATATAGTTTGGTATCAGATATTGTGATCCCTCCTACTTTGCTCTTCTTTCTCAAAGTTGCTGAAGGTATTTGGGGTCATTTGTGATTCCATATCAGCTTTTGAAGTGTTTGTTCTATGTCTGTGAAATATGCCATTGGTAATTTAATAGGTATTGCATTGAATCTGTAAATTGCTTTGGGTAGTATGGACATTTTGATGATGTTAATACTTCTAATCCATGAACACTGTATGTGTTTTCATTTGTTTGTATCTCCCTTGATTCCTTTCTTCAGTGCTGTGTAGTTTTCTGAGTACAGGTCTTTTACCTCCTTGGTTAGGTTTATTCCTAGGTATTTTATTTTTCTTTTTGCTATATCAAATGGGATTTTTTTCTTGATTTCTGCTTCTGCTCCTTCATTGTTAGTATACAATAATGCCTTTGATTTCTGGATATTGACTTTGTATCTGGCTGTTTAGCCAAATTCATTTATTAGATTGAGCAGCTTTTTGGCCAAGTCTATAGGATTATCTATGTACACTATCAGGTCATCTGCAAATAATTATAGTTTTTTTTTCTTCCTTTCTGACTTGGATGCCTTTTATTTCCTTTTCTTGTCTAATCACTGTGGCTAACACTTCCAATACTATATTGAATAGGAGTGGTGAAAGTGGACAACCTTGTCTTGTTCCTGATCTTAACGGGATCTTTGCCCATTGAGTATGATGTTGGCTGTAGGTCTGTCATATATGGCCTTTATTATGTTGAGAAATGCTCCCTCTATTCTCACTTTCCTGAGTGTTTTTATCATAAATGGGTATTGTACCTTATCAAGTGATTCTTCCGCATCTATTGATATGATCGTGTGATTTTTTTGTTTTTGCTTTGGTTTATGTGATGTATTACATTTACTGATTTGTGAATGTTGAACCATCCTTGTATCCCTGGGATGAATCCCACTTGGTCATGGTGTATGATCTTTTTAATGTATTGTTGGATGCTGTTTGCCAATATTTTGTTGAGAATTTTAGCATCTATATTCATCAGCGATTTGGGCCTGAAGTTCTCTTTCTTTGTTATGTCTTAATCTGGTTTGGAGATTAGGATGATGCTGGCTTCATAAAAAGAGTTTGGGAGCCTTCCATCATTTTGAATTCTTTGGCATAGTCTGTGAAGGACAGGGGTTAGCTCTTCCTTAAATACTTTGTAGAATTCTCTGTGAAACCATCCGGTCCAGGGCTTTTGTGTGTCGGGAGTTTTTTGATTATTGCTTCAATTTTGTCTGCTGTTATTGGTCTGTTCAGGCTTCCTGCTTCTTCTTCATTCAGTTTTAGAAGATTATATTTTTCTAGAAACTTGTCCATTTCACCTAGGTTTTCAAATTTCTTGGCATAGTCTTTATATTAATTTCTTACAATCCTTTGCATTTCTGTGGTGTCAGTTGTAATCTCTCCTCTTTCATTTCTGATTGTGTTTACTTGGGTCCTCTCTTTTTCTTGATGAGCCTGTTTAAAGGCCTGTCATTTTGTTTATCTTTTCAAAGAACCAGCTCTTGGATTCATTGATGCTTAGAATTGTGCTTTTAGTCTCCACGTCATTTAATTCTGCTCTGATCTTGGTCATTTCCTTCCTTCTACTTGCTCTGGGCTGTCTTTGTTGTTGTGCCTCAAGTTCTTGTAGATGTAGGGTTAAGTTGTGTGTTTGAAATGTTTCTGTCTTTTTTAGGTAGGCCTGTATCACTATGAACTTCCCTCTGAGGACTGCCTTCACTGTGTCCCATAAGTTTTGGGTTGTTGTGAGTTCATTTTCATTTGTATCCAGAAACTTTTTGATTTCTTCCCTAATTTCATTCTTGACCCATTCGTTGTTTGATAGCATGCTATTCAGTGTCCATGATTTTGAGTGTTTTGGGTTTTTCCCCATGGGGCTGGTTTCTAGTTTCAGTCCCTTGTGGTTGGAGAAAATGCTTGGTATGATTTCAATTTTTCTTGTATTTGTTGAGGCTTGTTTTCTGTCCTATCATGTGGTCTATCTTTGAGAATGTTTCATGCGCGTTTGATAAAAATGTGTATTTAGTTTCTTTGGGATGAAGGGCTCTCTAGATATCAGTTAAGTCCATTTCATCTAGAATGTTGTTCAATGACACAATATATTTCTTGATATTTTGTTTGGAAGATCTGTCCACTTTTGACAGTGGGGTGTTAAAATTCCCTACTATATTTATGTTACTGTCAATATCTTTCTTGAAGTCCTCTAAGATTTTCTTAATGTATTTAGGTGCTCCTATGTTGGGTGCATATATATTTACAATGTTTATGTCTTCTTGGTGGATTCTTCCCTTGAGTATTATGAAGTGACCTTCTGGGTCTCTCTTTATGACTCTTCTTTTGAAGTCTATTTTGTCTGATATGAGTATTGCTACCCCAGCTTTTTTTCCCCTGTCCATTTGTTTGGAAAATTGTTTCCAGCCCTTCACTTTGAGTCTGTGTAGGTCTTTTGTCCTGAGGTGGGTCTCTTGTAGGCAGTATATGTGTGGGTCATGCTTTCACATCCATTTAGCTATTCTATGCCTTTTGATTGGAGCATGTAATCCATTTACATTTATGGTTGTTATTGATAGGTACTTATTCATTGCCATTTTCATACCTGTGTTTCTCTCTCTCTCTCTCTCTCTCTCTCTCTCTCTCTCTCTCTCTCTCTCTCTCTCTCTCTCCCCCCCCCCCCCCCCTCTC